>JAODAL010009697.1:0-109260 GCA_025379985.1 Phyllomedusa bahiana | reverse complement strand
GGGAATTGCTCACATCCCATTATTACCTGCAGAAAAAGCCAAAAGGGAAAAGGGGGCCTGACCAGACTTGTGTATTGGCTCTACACTGCCCTGTATGTATGACTGCAGAAGAACAGACCAGGGTAAAGGGGGTTCCTGAGCCAACTTGTGGTTTTTGGCCTACACTCCCTTTTATGTAAACCTGCAGAAAACAGCCAGGGAAAAGGGGGTGCCTGACCAGACTTGGGTATTGGCTCACACTGCCCGTATTAAACCGCAGAAAAAACAGACCAGGGTAAAGGGGGTCCCGAGCCAACTTGGGGTTTTGGGTTTCACCTCCCTGAGTATGACCTCAGAAAAACACCCAAAAACCAGGAAAGGTGGGCCTAGCCAGACTTTGGATTGGCCTACACTCCGTTTTTATGACCCTGAAAAACGCCAGACCGGGGTAAAGGTGGTCCCTGAGCCAGACTTGTGGATTGGCTCTACACGCCCTGTATGTATACCGCAAAAACAAACCAGGTAAAGTGGTGCCTGACCCAAATTTGGGTTTTTGGCTCTACACTGCCCTTATGTAGACCTGCGAAGAACAGCCAGCCGGGGGAAAAGGGGGGTGCGACCAGACTTGGGGAATTGTTCAACACTGCCCTGTATGTATACCGCAAAAACAACCAGGAAAAGGGTGGTGCCTGGCCAGACTTGTGATTGGCCTACACTGTTTTTAAATGTAAAACCTGCAGAAAAACAGAACCAAGGGTTAAAGGGGTCCTGGCCAGTTTGGGGTATTGGCTCTACACGCCCGTTTTATGACCTCAAAGACACCAGCCCGGGGGTAAAGGTGGGCCTACCAACTTTGGTATTGGCTCTACACGCCCTGATGTAAATTTTCAGAAGAACAGACCGGGGTAAAAAAAAAAAAAAAAAAGGGGGGGGGGGGGGGGGGGAGCCAACTTTGGTATTGGCCCAACTGCCCTGAAATGTTACCTAGAAGAACAGACCAGGGTAAAGGTTGCCTGAGCCGACTTGTGGTATTGGCCCACACGCCCGTTTTTATGACCTAGAAAACAACCGGGAAAGGGGGTGCCTGAGCCAGACTTGGGATTGCCTACACCCCCTTTGTATGATGAACCTAAAGAAACCAGACAGGGTAAAGTGGTGCCTGAGCCATATTTGTGGTATTGGGCTCTACACTGCCCTGAAATGTTTTACCTGCAGAAGAAAGCAACCAGGTAAAGGTGGTGCCTGAGCCAACTTTTTGTATTGGCTCAAACACTGCCCTGTATGTATGACCTGCAGAAGAACACCCAACCAGGGTAAAGGTGGTGCCTGACCAGACTTGGGATTGGCTCTACACTCCCCTTTGTATGTATGACCTGCAGAAGAACAGACCAGGGTAAAGGGGGTGCCTGAGCCAGACTTGTGGAAATTGGCTCTAAAACTGCCCTGAAATGTATGACCTGCAGAAAACAAGACCAGGTAAAGGTGGTGCCTGACCAAAGATTTGGGTGGAATTGTTCTAACTGCCCTGTAATGTATGACCTGCAAAGAACAGACCAGGGTAAAGGTGGTGCCTGAGCCAGACTTGTGGTATTGGCTCTACACTCCCCTGTATGTATGACCGCAGAAAAAACAACCGGGGTAAAGGTGGTGCCTGACCAGACTTGTGGTATTGGCTCTACACTGCCCGTATGTATAACCTGCAGAAGAAACCAGACCAGGGTAAAGGTGGTGCCTGAGCCAGACTGTGGTATTGGCTCTAAACTCCCCTGTATGTATGACCTGCAAAGAACAGCCAACCAGGGTAAAGGGGGTTTGCCTGAGCCAGATTTGGGGTTTTGGGCTCTTACACTGCCCGTATGTATACCTGCAGAAAACCCAGACCAGGGTAAAGGTGGTGCCTGACCAGACTGTGGTTTTGGCTCTACACTCCCCTGTAGTATGACCTGCAAAGAACAGAACCAGGTAAAGGTGGTGCCTGAGCCAGACTTGTGGTATTGGCTCTACCTGCCCTTAAGTATGACCTCAGAAGAAAAAGCCAGACCAGGGAAAGGTGGTGCCTGAGCCAGACTTGTGGTATTGGCTCTATACTGCCCTGTATGTATGACCTGCAGAAGAACAGCCAAAAGAACAGGTAAATGAGTGCCTGAGACCCAGACTTGTGGAATTGGCTCTCTACACTGCGCATGTATATATGGACCTGCAGAAGAAGCAACGCAAGAACCAGGTAAAGTGTGCCTGAGCCAGACTTGTGGTATTGTTTCAATACTGCCCTGTATGTGTTGACTAGCAAAGAACAGCCAGTACAGGTTAAAGGTGGTGCCTGAGCCAGACTTGTGTATTGGGCTCTGACACTGCACCTGTATGTCGACCTGCAGAAGAACTGCCAGACCAGTGGTAAAGTGGTGCCTGGAGTCCAGACTTGAGTATTTGCACTACACTGGCGCCTGTATGTAATGACCTGCAGAAGAACAGCAGACCAGGGTAAAGGGTGGTGCCCTGAGCCAGACCAGGTGTAAAGGTGGGTGCCTGAGTCCAACTTTGTTGTATTGGCTCTACACTGCCCTGTATGTATGAGCTGCAGAAGAACAGGGTCATACATTCTATACTGCTTTAAAGTTATTTAGAACTGGCCTGTAAGTGACAAGATTCATACATGTCGCCCTAAATCTATAAGAGACGGTTTTCATTGCTTCAAGCCAATGAGCCCATCGGTTGTGTCTAGTATTACAACTCAGTGTTATTCGTTGCATGTCTACCTAAAAACAGCAAACATAGAGTTTGCTGTTTTTAGGTAGACAAGGACTAACATGCCTTCACCTTTTAACTCCTATACAGAGGTCTGGCCTTGCTGCATAGAAACCTCAGTTTGTGCTTGCAAAGTATTCACTAACTTGTGAGACAAGATAGTGGTCAGAGATTTGCCAGATCCCTAAGGGCCACATGTATGAAAACTGTTTAGTCTAAAGCTGACGTTTTGCCCATAGGGACGCACCACATTTGAAAACACCGACGCATGTATGAATGCGGGTCGGCAAAGTAAGGCGCATTAAAGCTCGTGACAGGCAAGACCAAGTTCAATGTAGTCTGTCTGTCGGAGGCGTCGAAGTTTGCACCACATGTATGAGTGCCCTTCGACGCCGACATACATCAGGCGCAGTTTTCACGGAAAAACCTGTGAAAATAGGCGCTTTCGATGTGCCGATCTTTATACATGTCCCCCCTCTGTTTTTTAGCATGTAGTGCATGATACGTGTACAATTTTACAACAGAGATCAATGTGGATTGGAAAAGTTATGCATATATTTTTACAAAAACAAAAATGTAGCTTACCACCAACCAAGTTGAAAATTAAACCCATGTGGATGACGTATGCACTGGTGCATGGATAGTCATCTGGACGAAGAGGCAAATAATGTATCCAAAAAAGAAAGTGGAATTTTGTCCAGCATCCAATGACAAAAATAGGAATAAAAAAAATCACATTTTAATGAATACAATTAAAATGAGAACTATATACTTATAGTCTCATATCCTCCTGATGCGTTTCAAACCTCTGTGGCTCTTAGCCTGAACACACCACCCTCACTGTAAAGCATGGTGGGTCTGCATCATGCGGGAGAGGGGGCGAGGCTTTGGGGGCGTTTTCAAGCTCAGTGCCTAGGGCAGCATGAGCTGTTAATATGGCTCTGATAGCAGTGCCACATTTCCTAATGTATACATTTCTTAAAATGCCTCTGAACTGGTGTTTTATTTCACTGCTTTTAGGCATTTAATTTTAACCCTTCCGACATAGGACGTATGCATACCCCTAGCGGGAAGTGACATCCCGCAAATGGACGTATGCATACGTCCTGGCGAACGCGCGGGCTTGCGGGCGAGCCGCGCACGATCGCGACATGGGACCAGCGGTATATTACTGCTGGCCGCAAGCCGTATCATCCGCGGCTGGAGTGATTAACGCTTCATTACCGCAAACCTGTCCTGTGTGCGATAATTGAAGCCGGCAGTGCAGAGGAGTGAGCTCCTCCTGCCATGCTCCCAGTTTGGCTGCCGCACTGTAGTGCAGTCACCGATCACCTGTCTGATGGCCCCGGGAAGTGAACGGCACTCCCGGGGTCTCTGTGATGTCACCATGCCCAACAAATGCATTGTGGTCATGGTGACAGGTTATAGTTGTCCAATGCGACCAGTACACATACTATTAACTGTGTAACAGGCCTTCCTTCTAAACTGCAATCTGATGAATGCTGTTAGAAGAAAAAGTAAATATAAAAGTTGTAAAAAAGTAAAAAATAAAATGTTAAAAGTTGAAAAAAAGTAAAACACAAACAAAAAAACATAAAATTTAAAAACACTACACCCCACCAGACCATTTTACCCCTTTACAAAACGCCAATCCAGCCCCAAAAAAAGATAAAAAATAAATAATGGACCCATATTTGTACTCGACTTCCCTATAAATCTGTCACATTATTTAACCCGCGACGATGAACAGACCCGTAAAACAAAGAAATAAAAATCAGTCACGAGAATTGCGTTTTTTTTTGTTCTGACGCCGTCCCGGCAGCACATAAATGGAATAAAAAGCGATCTATCTATAAACCCAAAGTTGTACCAATTAAAAACGTCTATTCATCCTGCAAAAAAATGTCCTTACACAGCTCTGTATAAGGGAAAAATAAAAATTTATGGCTCTCAGAAGATAGTGATGCATAAATATTATTTTACACAATAAAACTTTTTTTTAAGTGCTTCAAAATAAAAAAAAAATATATAAATTGGGTATCGCCATAATCATATCGACCCAGAGAGTAAATTTAACTTGTCACGGATACTGCGCGATGAGCGCTGTTAAAAATAAAAATAAAAAACACTACTATGATTGCAGTATTTTCTTCACCCTTCCTTCCATAAAATGGATTTAAAACTGATCAAAAAGTTTTGTCCCCCAAAAAATGATACCAATAAAAACGTCAACTCATCCCGCAAACAAGACCCAACACAGCTCCGTACACCAAAAAATAAAAAAGTTATGGCTCTCAGACTATGGCGATGCAAAAACGTGTTTTCCTTTTTGAATAAAAGTGTTTTTATTGTGTAAAGCAGTAAAACCTATAAAAAAAAATACAAATTGGGTATCGTTGTAATCATATCGACCTGCGGAGTAAAACTAGCATGTCATTTATACCGCACTTAATAAAAAGTGATCAAAGCGTCATATGCACCCCATAATTATACCAATAAAAACGTCAACTCATCCTGCAAAAAACAATCCCATAATCAGCTCCGTGTACAGAAAAATAAACAAAGTTTTGGGTGGCAGATAGGACAACAAAAAAACGCAATTCTTATAGACCTAATTCTATTGTGGGAAAATAATAAAACATAAAAAACTATATAAAATTTAATCATTGCAATTACCGCCCCCCCCCGTAAAGTTTTCCTGTCACTTATCCCTACGGCGAACACTGCAAAAATGAACCCAAAAAAAACAAAGGTGGAACTCTTTTTTTTCCCCCCATTTTCATAGCCCAATACAAAAAAAACTAGGCCACCTGTACCCCTACAATGCACATACCCCCCAGATGAGACCCCATGTTAAACCCAAAAAGGGGGGCTTTTCGGGAAGGTTTTTTTTTTCTGGTCTTTGGGGGCTTGCAAATCACATGACCCCACCGAAATCCGTTCCAAAAGCAAAATACGCTCCCCCCCTTTAACCCCCCAAACGCCCAAACAGCATTTTTACACCCACATGTAGGGTTTCCCGAACTTGGAAAAAATTGTTTAACAAAATTTTTGGGATGCTTTTTTTACAGATTCCTAAAAAAAAATTTTCAACAATTCACTAAAATTCAATTGTTAAAAAATAAAAACATTTTCCCACCTAACGCAAAAAAATTTTTAGTGAACACCGGGGGGGGTTGATATACTCACTACACCCCTGGATAACCCTTAAAGGGGGTGTAGCCCCCAATATGGGGTTTTTTTAGGGATTTATTAATTTTACCCCGGGGGGTGTCCCAAACCTGAAATGGCGCTAAATAAAATTGTAATAAAAAAGAGACCCCAAGTCCATAATGCTCCTCCTATTCTGGGGGGTTGTGGTTGAGCCAAACCACTAGGGGCCCCAATTTGGGGTATCTTTTGAAAACAGCAGAACTGGGGATCAATATTTTTGTTCATTTCCCCGATCACACTACCGATTTTGTGAATAAGGGTGAAAAATTGAAAATCGCAAAAAAAAGGGAAAATTTTTAAAATTTTACCTCCACTTTGCTTTTAATTCCTGTAAAACACCAATGGGGTAATAAACTTCCTAAATCTGTTTTTAATACTTTAAGGGGGTTATTTCTTATAGGTCATTTATTGGGGATCTAACTACAGGCCAATCAAAATCACTTAAAACGGGGGGCCCCAAAAAAAATTTTAATTGCAAATTTTTTTGAAAAAGTGAAAATACTATAAAATTTCTAAGGGCCCCCTAAAATCATAAAAAAAAAACTTTTAAAAAAAAAAGATCCCAAACCCACATAAAATATGGAATGCAGTTTTAACTATTTTGATTGAATAACTATTGGGCTTACACCATAAATTTTTTTAAATTTTAAAATGGTAAATTTTTCAAAAATTTTTTACGATACTTTTTATATTTTCACAAATAAAAAAGGATTTTTTGGACCAAAACTTCTCACTATCTTAAAGCACAATGTGTCACGAGAAAACAATCTCTGAATCACATGGATAGGTTAAAGTGTCAAAAAGTTAATCTCACATAAAGTGATACATGGCAGATTTAAAAAATGGGGCTCTGTCAGAGAGGCCAAAACTGGCTCTGGCGGTAAGGGGTTAAAAAGGCTTGCTATAGTCACTATAATAGGAATTCTCTTATATCATCAATAACCAAATAATCATACCTGATGCTACAAATGGCTGCCATTTATTCTTCTCCAGCTTACTAGATCAGACAAGGCTGTTTTTATGCCTCAAACAACTGACCAGCTGCCCATGCACACGTGTGAGCTTGATTATTAGTGAGTGATTGTTTGCAAGCCCTCTTAAAGCAGATTTTCACTGTTCAGCTGTGTCACGGTTCACGCCGCACTCCCTGCCTTGGACCGTCAGCATGTCCATGCCTGCCATGCCGCTGCTGGGGCTCCCTGTGCAGTGGTCCTGGCAGCCTGTGTTCTGCTGTTTACTTGCCTTTCCTGTTGCTCCTGCTTCCTGGGGTCCTGTACATGCTCTGCGCCTCCTAGGGCGCACGCGTGGCAGCTTCTTGCCCTTTATAGGTCCTTTGTCCTGTTCACCTTCCTCTTGACCTGTGACCCCTGGCTTTTGCTCTGGGTCAGTCCATTGCTCAGTTTGTGTTTTGCCTCATGCTGAGAGGTTCCATCTGAGCTCCTGCCAGCATCTCTGGTCTGTTGTTCAGGACTAAACCCCTGTGATGCTGGTCCAGTTCCTGAAGTCCACCAGAGCTCCTGACCATCTGTCTTTCGTGTCTGCTGTCTCTGCACCTGTCCCTTTTGCGGCCCGTGGCCCCATGTCCCGTACCCCGCTATATCCTTTATGTTGCACCGGTTTTGGGTCTCCTCGTATTCCTGCTTTAAGTGTACAATTATTCCGCTGAACTGCTCTGCCATATGTTTTCCGGATATACCTGTCTACCACCGCTTCTGTGCCTGTGTTCCTGTCCTGCACCTCGGCTGTCACCGCAGGTAGCCACGTCAGAGGTAGCGCTCTGGCGGTTCCCCGCAGCAAAGTCCGTCTGGCGGGCTCTGGTGAAGACCGGGGGCTCCTTAGACTCTGCTCCATGGCGTGGATCTCCATATATCATCTCGCCTGCGGTGATAACAGTGGATCCACACCTGGATACCAGATATCGGCGCCTCATCGTACGTTGTTGCCGCCGGATCGTGACAAGCTGGTTGCTGTCTAAACTAGTAACTGGAGTTTGTGTCTTGTGAGCTCATAGCATTCAGTCCTGTTTTGGTTACTTGACAGTTTTGAGCTGTTTTGGTAGGGCCATCATAGTGAGGGACTTTGGTAGATATCTTAAAAGGGGTATGGTAGGGCTAGGGGTTTCTGGTATTAGGGTTAGATTTAGGGACAGGTTAGGCACCAAGATAGAAAAGTTAGTGTTAAGGGTATTTTTTGTGTCTTGCTTCTGGATTCATTTATCTTTCCATTTCCATCCCTTACCATCTGCCTTGTTATCCATCTTTCATTGGTAAGTCCCAGCATTTATTTTCTCTTATATACTATTCCTATTGCATGTGGCATCTTTTCATGTTACTGATGATAATAGTTTTATAATTTATCCCATAGTTTATAGCTAGAGATGGGCGAATTTCTCAAAAATTCGATTTGGTCACTTTGCCGAATTTTCCGACAAAATTCGTTTCGTTCCGAATTACTTCGGCACGAATCGCGTTAAAAAACAGCTATTTCCAGGCTGCACAGAGCCTGCAGGGTGCTGTAGAACGTTGTTGCCATGCTTAAATATGCAGAGGGAGCTTGGTTTGGTCTTCATTTTTTAGTATGACACGCAGATGACTGCCGCCGCTCTTAGAATCGCTTCACTATAAAATTCCCGGGGCATTTAAAAGAGGCAAAACTGACCAAAAAATCAAAGGGGAATGTAGCCTGAAAAGTCATGCCGCGAAGCTGGAAAAAAACAAGTGAGGGTCAGGTTGGCAAAAATTATGACAAGTGTGGGAGGTGGACGGCGGCAGCCACGCAGATGAGGTCACAGTGGGCACAATGACATTCTGGAGGTGGCAAAACACGAGGAAGCCACAGAGTGGCACAATGGGCTGAAGTGGGGAGGTCACGCGGCAGCAGTATGAGGACAGGGGAGTGGCACAATGACATTCTGGAGGCGGCAAAAACAGTATTAGTCCACAGAGTGGCACAATCACACAGTGTGGAGGTCACGGCGGCAGCAGTATAGATCAGGCAGTGGCACAATGACATTCTGGAGCGGCAAAACAGTATTAGGCCACAGAGTGGCACAAAATCACACCATTGTGGAGGTCACTGCGGCACAGTATGGGAGATCAGGCAGTGGCACAATGACATATCTGGAGGCGCAAAACAGTATTTAGGCTCAGAGTGGGCACAATCACTACAGTGTGGAGGTCACAGGCAGCAGCAGTATGAGGGTCAGGCATTGGCACAATGACATTCTGAGCGGCCAAAACCAGTCACTTAGGCCGACAGAGTGTGGCATCCAGGTGGGTGGCGCATCAGAAATAAAGATGCTAGGAGTGTAGTTTGAAACCCAGACAGACGCCTAAGGCCAATGGTGGTGGTGGAAATCCTGGCCGATCCACGCCTGATTCTTCTTGCGCAAAGTCAGTCGTTCCACATTTCCCGTGGACAAGGCGGGTTCTCTTGGGGTACACGATGGCCCCCAGCCCGCACTGAACACCCACTCTGATGCCACACTACTGGCCTGGTGCAGGGAACGCTTCTCCACTGCAAACCGACGCAAGTTGCGGCCAACACATCCAGTTAGGCCTGCCCAGTAAGTCCAGCGGATCTTCTAACTGCAGGTGGCAGAGTGGGCATGTCCAAGTGGCACAACCCAGTTGGTTCAGGGACTGCGTCAGGTCCTGCTGGGCTTGCTTGCTGCTGGCGACTGCCCTCCTCACTAGTCGGTGAAGGAAGCTGGCTCATCAGTGACTCCAACTTATAGGTTACTACTGATGGAGCTGGTACTGCTGCCTCCTACCCCCCCACCTTCACCCAGCAGCCGCGCAGTAGTACGTGAGCGCTGAGACCCCCTCCAGTCAAGACCTGTCAGGAGGAGGACGCTGCCGCACATAGGCAAGCAGCCAACTGATTACGGAGGATTTCCCTATAGTAATTGAGTTTGTCTTCCCCGCTAAATAGCTGGGAAAAAGGCTCCCATTTTGGACCGGTAGCAAGGGTTCCAATAGGGTGGGAGAGCCAGAAGTTATCCCTCTGCCCCGGAGCTGACTATTCCGGGCTGTCCACTAGCCAGGCCAAATGAAGCATGCGCGGGCCATCTGCACAAGTGACTCCGAGGGGCCTCCCTGCCGTCCATTTCCACTGTATATTGCCACGGTGCTTGGGGGTATCTGCCTCGTCTTCCTCATCTCCATCACCTCCTCCAGCTGCCCTGCGCCTCCTCTCTGCACCTGGGTAGAAAATCCACTCATTTCACCAGAACAATGCTCTGCTCCAATTGTCTTCCTCCTCCTCCTCCATTTCAGTCCCCACCGGACTCATGTGGGCAATCGAGATGTAGTTGCCACGCTCCATTTTCCCCCTGCCCAGACAGATTTCAGCATCTGTTCTCCAGGAACATGAAGCAGTGGAATGAAGTAATTCATCCCGTAGTCCAGGCAACTGAACGAAATAACTCGCCTCCTCGAATGGCCTCAACAACGGCAGGTGTCACGCATGAGCTGCCACTGGCTGACATCAATAGTTACATCAGGGGATACTTCAGTCCTGGCCTGGATCATCAAAAAATCGTTATGGTGCTTTCTCAGTTTCCTACATCGGTTCCAACATGTGCAGCTGAGAATTCCAGCGGGTGAAACATCGCATATTCAGATGTGTTGGGGAGGGCCGATCTGCCTGCTGCAACTCGAGGAGGGTGTTCCTGGCTTTGAAACGAATGGATAAAGTGCATGCCCAGTTTCCTGGCCATTTTTCAGATGTTCTGAAGATCGGTGACAGACTTTAGGAAACCTTTTCACTTTAACCAGATTGAACTCGTCTCCATGCCAGGGCCGCATGGACCATCCCTCCTCGGTGCCACGCGGACACCATGTTCCTCCCATTGTCCCGTCACCATGGTTCCATTTGCAGATTGGCGCGTAGAAAGCCACACACTCGCGATTTCTTGCTGCATGACGCGGACAGTTTCCTCCCCTGTGTGACTTTGTTTTCGCCTGAGGCATAGCCAGTGTAAACTGCGTAACACCGCTGTGCCCTACACATGTGGTATAAATGGAGCGTACTTGTGGAGGCTGAGATGGTGGTGGTGGTGGAGGAGGCGCAGGTGCAGGCAGTTTGACAACGTGGAGGAGAAAGCGCGTCTCCTGTCCAAGTTGTTGTGTGCCTGGGATGGAAGCACATTCACACCAGTGGGCCGTATGGAGCAGTACTGGCCCTGAACATAGTTACAGCTCCAGACGTCCGCGCTGCCGTGCACCTTGGAACAACCGATAAGCTCAAAGGACTAACCCAACCTTCTGTTTTCTACATATTTATGAATATGCTGGTACTTGCTTTCTTTGGAAAAAGAAATTACGGCTTGGAACTCTCCATCCGGCTCGGGCACAAGCCATTAGTTTCTCTGACTGGGGTGCAGAGTCCCACCATTTGAAGGAGGGACTGCAGTACCAACAACTTGGACGGAAGCACGGTCAGCTGCTGCACCTTAGGATGTTTGGACGCATAACTGTTGTCTCTTGGCAATCCGCCTCGCTGAACGACTGCCTGGCGCCCATGAGTAGCGAGGAGCAGGAGCAATCTGTGACCGGGAGATGAAGTCAAAGAGAAACAGCCTCCCTTCTGCAGAGGTGGTGAGCATGACTGCTGCAATGGCATGCTTGCCACTGGCGCTGCTGCTGCTGCTGTTACTGCGGCTGGCAGGATGGACCACCACATCTGAGCCAAACGTTTCTCCCAGGCCGGCCACCGGATGGAGGACGCTGCGATGTGATGACGCAGGGCTGTGTGCAACGTTAGCTCCTGGCCCTTCGCCTCACTCTGCCCACAGATTCTAAATATACCATATACCGCTCCTCCGTTGTCTTTAGCAAAAACTGCCGACACCATCCGAGTATCGGACAATTAACCTGCCAAGCCGCTCGCACTGAGTGACTACTGCCGCCGCTGCCTGGAGCGTCGCTGATCGCCCCTGTGCTGCTACTCTTGGAACCTGAGCGACGGGTTTTTACCCCGGGCCGCTTGCTCCCGACCTCACACTGCCTGATATCCAGCTGACTCACCGGCCACACAGACCCACTTGCTTGGCTGCGCTAGTCCGAGCGCCTGACGCGCAAGCTTGACTTGCCTCTTCCTCCTAACGATTATGAGCCCTGCCTCACCGGCTCCCAAGGCGGTCGACTACATTATCATCTATTTGTGTTTCATCGTCACTGCTGTCCTCATCACCGTCTTGGTATGCCCGAGCTGACCTCTCACAACATGACCCTCCCATCCCACTCTCCACATCTATACATTGCTGCCTACTTCAAGAAGCAGGCGATATTGGCCCCATTTCCTTCGCTGCCAAAGTAGCTGCTGACTGCCTCTCCTCAAATTGTTCATCCTCCTATATAGTTGCGCTGAGCCCAGACCACAAGTAGATCTCTGGCTGAGGGAACCGGATGGGACAGAGGGGGGCTGAGGACAGGTGAGGGCCGCTGACCCCCCCCCGGGCCCATGCCAACTAATGGTTGTGTGAGGTTCCCACCGACTCTTGGCTGGGGTTTAGATGTCATTTGGGAGTAAGAGGATGACCTATCAACCAATCAAGAACCCTTGGGTTGCTGAACAACACACGGCCGCTAGATGACAACAGCAGTTGTGGCCTCACCGAGTGACCCCCTGCTGCGACGTCCCCTTGCTGTGCTGCGACCTGGGCCTGTTCAGGAATTTTTTGTGCCACTGCCACTCACGGGTTTGCAGAGCCTCCACCTCTCTGTCTGACATACTGTTTGTTCTAAAATTACAGACACTGTTTGATGATGATATCTGTATATGATAAATATACACCCGGGTTTTTGACTCCAAATGAACCCAGTAACAAGCTTGGGTAACCCTTTGGATATAATTGCGCTCCACAAATGGACAGGAAAAATGTACTTGAATGTGTCGTTTAAAAACACTGTGTGTTTTACTAAATGTAAAAGCACAAACAGGCTTAATTAACCTTCGGACATGAATTAGGCGAAAGGAAAAATGTATAATAATTTTGGCGTTGAAAAAGACGGTTTATTTTTTTCAGCACACCAGCAAAACAACGCTTAATTTAAACCCCCGGAATGTAAATTGGCCAAAGAATTGAGGGCCCCACAAAATAATAGCTTTTTTAGCGTGTTACAATTGCGTGCTTTCTACGCCACACAACAAAGATACAGTTGTAATTAACCTTGCTTGTGAATTAGGCTACAGAAAAATTTATATATTTTTGCGTTGAAAAGACGGTTTTATTTTTGTCAGCAACACCACAAAAACAACGCTTAATTAACCCTGGATGTAAATTGTGCCAAAGAATTGAGCCGCACAAACTAGGTAGCTTTGTAGCGTGTTACAATTGCGTGTTTTCTACCCACACAACAAGAGATAACAGTTGTAATTAACCTTTGCTTTGAATTAGGCACAGGAAAAAATTTATATATTTTGTGCGTTGAAAAAGACGGTTTCTTGGGGTCAGCACAACAGCAAAACAACGCTTAATTAACCCCTGGATGTAAATTGCGCCAAAGAATTGACCGCACAAAATAGTAGCTTTGTAGCGGTTACAATTGCATGTTTTTTACGCCACACAACAAGAGATACAGTTGTAATTAAACCTTTGCTTGTGAATTAGGCTACAGGGAAAAAATTTATATATTTTGGCGTTGAAAAAGACGGTTTCTTGGGGTCAGCACACCATCAAAACAACGCTTAATTAACCCCTGGATGTAAATTGCGCCAAAGAATTGAGCCGCACAAAATAGTAGCTGTAACGGGTTGCGCCGCGGTCCGTGGTTCGGACCGCGGTCGCACCCGCGTTCCCCGCGGCGGCTCCCCGGCGGGGAAGGGGGGCCTCGCGGACTGCACTGCCGGTCGTGGCGCCACCCGTCCCATCCACTCACCTGGCCGCGCTCCCGTTCGGTCCTCGTCCCCTGCCGGCCGGAATGCGCGTGCGTTCACGTACTTTTAAAGGGACAGTGTGCCGGTAATTGGGTAATTGCCGGGCGCTGTCCCCTATATAAGTTTTTCACCCACGTCACTTCCCTGCTGGATCTATTTTTGCCTCGTGCCTTACTAAAGCGTTCCCTAAGTGTGTTCTCGCCCTCCGTGTACCAGCCCTTTCTTGCTACGTTTTCCCGACTCCCAACCTCTGCCGCCTGTCCTGACCTTCCTGCCTGTCCACGACTCCGAACCATTGCCGCCTGCCCTGACCTTCTGCCTGCCCACGACTACGATTCCCGGACTATGCTTCTGTACCTCGCTGCACCTCGGCCGCCACCGCAAGCAAGTCACGTAGGGATGACGACCTGGTAGCCTCCACCCGCAGCAAGTCCATCCCTTTGCGGCGGGCTCGGGTGAAAACCGGGGGCTACTGAGTTTCCGTTCCCTGGCGTGGCTTAACTATAAACCCGCTTGGCGGTGGTCCGGCGGATCCACTACCCAGCCGTTACAGTTTAGATCCAGCCATGGATCCCGCCAAGGTGCCCCTGCCAAGCATCGCGGAATTAAGACGTTGGTTGCCCAGAAGTCGCAGCAAATCGCACAACAGGCACAGCAGTTGGGCCAGCTCTCCGCCATGATGCGTCAGCTCCTTGCATCCCAGCAACAGTCTCCACCTGCGGCCCCGTCGGTGACTCCGTCTACGTCAGCTGTTCCATTGGCTACCGTGGGACCCAAGCTTCGGCTCCCCTTACCCATCAGCTTTGCCGGGGATCCCAAGCTCTGCCGGGGTTTCATTACCCAGTGTTCTATGCACATAGAACTGATGGCGGATCAGTTTTCCTTCGGAGAGTTAAGTGGCCTTCGTGGTGAGCCTACTATCTGGGAAGGCCCTGGCTTGGGCAACTCTTCTCGGGGACAGGAACGACCCTGTGACTGCGGATCTAAAAGTCCTTCCTCCAGGAATTCCGCACCGTCTTCGAGAGCCGGCACGTGCTTCCTCTGCTGAGACCCCTTTTTGAAACCTTCGTCAAGGCTACTCCTCGGTGGGTGACTATGCGGGTTAACATTTTCCATACTCTGGGCTTCGGAGTCATGTGAATAAATGCTGCCCTCTTGCCACTTTCAAAAGGGCCTGTCCAGCCGGGTTAAAGAGGGTTTGGCAGCAAGAAGACCTCCCGTCCTCCCTGAGTGAACTAATTCATCTAGCAACCCGTATTGATGTAAGGTTCGCAGAGAGGGCAGAGGAGCTGAAATCAGGAAAGAGACACTGCACCCCCCCGTCGGCGGTTTTCATTCTGGCCCCCCCGGTTTTTTTCAGAAATCTCTCCATTTTTACTGCCCCTCCTCAAAAAGCCTTCTTGAGGTGGAACCCAAATGCAATGGACCGGCCCAGTTATTCGGAGCAGGACCCTGAAACCGTCGCCGAACCGAGAAGCTATTCTCTATGCGCCAGCCCCCTGATCCATTCCGAAGAAAGCTGTCCACTACGTCCCAGCGTCGCGGGAAACGCTCACACCTGGGAGCCGTAGGAGAGGGCGGTTTGAATGATGCCAGTGGAGTGAACATCTGATGCTGGTTCTTCTCGTTTCGGGATTCTCCCTTTTGTTCGGGGTCTGCAGGGGAACTTCATCTTAGCCCCCATTGGTAACCCGGCGAGAGAAGCCGCTGCTTAATCTTCGTCATGTGGGAGCTCCTCCTACTCCATCAGTAAAATAACCCCGGGCCTGTAAACACCTCCGTGTGGGGGCTCTGCATAAGGAGAAGATCACTTTCCACTTCTGTCCCGTGCTTCCTCGGCGATCCCTTGGGCTTCCCGGGCCCTGCAACGTCACGCCCCTTACGCTCGATTTGGAAGACAGAAATCCTGCCGTGGGAACCGGAATCCCAAACTGTTGCTTGGAGTCCACGCCCGGTGCCAAACCACTTCTCCGCCCCGGCTCGTCAAAGCCGTTGCCAGCCCTGCCGGCCGGTACCGGACTTTGGGATGTATTCTCCCGAAAAGAGCTGAACGCTGCCACCACATCGGCCTTACGACTGTCCTATTGACCTCCTGCCAGAACCAGTCCCCCCCGGGGGGAGGGTCTACCCGCTGTCCGTGCCAGGGGACTCAGGCCATGTCAGCCTACATTCGGGAGAACCTGCAGAAAGGATTCATTCGTAAGTCCCCCTCCCCAGCCGGAGCCGGGTTTTTCTTCGTGCAGAAGAAGGATGGTTCCCTCCGTCCGTGTATAAAACTACAGGGGTCTAAATAAGATCCCCGTAAAAATCCGCTACCCTCTCCCACATGATCCAGAGCTTTTTGACCGTCTAAAGGGGGGCAAAAGTGTTTTCCAAGTTGGATCTGCGAGGAGCCTATAACCCTCATCCGAATTCGGAAAGGGGGATGAGTGGAAATGGCGTTTAATACCCGAGATGGAAAATTTTGAGTATCTCGTGATGCCCTTTGGGCGGCTTGTAAACGCTCCAGCGGTGTTCCAAGAACCCCGTCAATGATGTCTTCCGGGATCTCTTGTACACCTGTGTCATAGTGTACCTAGATGAACATCCTAATTTTCCCTCTGATCTTTGGACTCACCGGGGCTCAAAGTACGCCAGGTTCTGCAACGTCTGCGCAGCAACCGATTGTACGCCAAGCTGGAGAAATGCTTATTCCATCGGACCAGCCTACCTTTGCTGGGCTACATATTTCTCGGCTGAAGGCCTAAAGATGGACCCAGAAAAACTCTCCGCGGTACTTGCAGGGGCCCCCGTCCTGTCGGTCTTTGGGCAATACAGCGCTTCCGGGGCTTCGCGAACTATTACCGGCAATTTATTCCCCACTTCTCCACCTTGGTGGCTCCTATTGTGGCCCTTACTAGGAGAATGCAAACCCTTTGAGAGGCTGGCCTTTCCGGAGGCCGAGAAGGCATTTGTGGGATCTAAAGACGGCCTTCTCCACAGCTCCTGTCTTGGTCCGGCCTGATTCCCAGAGGCCGTTTCTCCTTGGAGGTGGATGCCTCTTCCGTGGGGGGAGGGGCGGTCCTCACGCAGAGAAGCTCCAAAGGCAAGGTTCTCACATGTGGGTTCTTCTCAAAGACCTTTTCGCCGGCTGAGCGAAACTATGCCATTGGGGACCAGGAACTCTTGGCCATCAAATTGGCCCTGGAGGAGTGGCGACACCTGCTGGAGGGGGCTCGTCATCCAATCAACATCTTTACGGACCACAAAAATTTGTTGTATCTTCAGACGGCCCAACGTCTAAACCCTCGCCAAGCCCGGTGGTCTCTTTTTTTCTCACGGTTTGACTTTCATATACAGTACCGGCCTGCTGAGAAGAACGTCAAGGCGGATTCCCTCTCTCGTGCCTCGGACGTGGTCGGTGAAGAACCCGTGTCACAACACATACTTTCCCCGAACGGTTGGTTCACGTGGCTCCCGCAGGTCTCCAAAACATCCCTACGGGCAAGACGTACGTGCCGCCGGCACTCAGGAGGAAGATTCTGGAGTGGGGGCATAGCTCCTTGGTGGCTGGTCATCCCGGAGCTCGGAAGTCTTATGCATTGATCTCGCGGCACACTGGTGGCCGGGCTCTAGCACAGGATGTCAAGGGACTTTCCCCCTCGCCTGGTCACTTGTGCTCGAACAAGGTCCCACGCCACAGGCCCACTGGCCTCCTTCAATCCTCTGCCTGTGCCTGAAATCCCATGGACGCACAAGCTATGGACTTCGTTCACGGATCTACCAGTCTCCTCTGGGAATTCGGTCATCTGGGTGGGTGACAGACCGGTTTTTCTAAAATGTCCCACTTTGTGCCTCTCCCGGCCCGCCGTCTGCCCCCACAATTGGCTAGTCTTTTCTTCCGGCATGTCTTCCGGCTTCATGGACTGCCCCACCAATTGTTTTCCGACCCGCGGTGTCACAATTTGTTTCCCGTTTTTTGGCGTGCGTTGTGCTCCCATCTGCAAGTCAAGTTGGACTTTTCATGGCCTACACCTCAGTCCAATGGCAGGTGGGAGAGGGTGAACCAAATTCTGGGAGAATACCTGAGTCACTTTGTGTCCGGAAGTCAGGACAACTGGAAACCCAGCTGCTCCCGTGGGCCGAATTTGCATATAACCATCGGGACTCGGATGCTGCCGGCGTCTCCCCGTTCTGTGTAGTCTATGGGCGCCACCCGCACCCCCCCCTTCCCTTCCTCCTAACTCGGATGTGGGCCCCCTGTCAACGACCAGGTTCGGGGTATCAAGGCCATCTGGGAGGAGAGCGGGACATTCTCTACTTCGGGCCTCCGCCCGTATGAAGTCTCAGGCGGACAACAGGAGACGACCTGCCCCGACGTTTCTTCCTGGGGACCAAGTTTGGGCTCTCTTCAAGATATGTGCGCCTGAAGGTCCCTTGTCTTAAATTGGGCCCTCGCTTCCTCGGACCTTCAAGGTTCTTCGGGAGTTTGAACCCTGTGACATACAAGCTCTGTTTGCCTCCATCTCTCCCTTCAAACCAGCATTTCAGTGTCCCCCTTAAGCCTCTGGTGCTGAACCGGTTTTTCTCGGAAGAATGTGACGCCTTCCCCAGTACCGAATCCACTGACATCTTCGAGGTAAAAGGACATTTTAGATATGAAAACGGTCAGAGGGAGACGCTTCTCCTTCCTCGTGAATTGGAGGGGCTTCGGACATAGGAAAGATCCTGGGAGGGGGAATCCAATATCCTGAATCGGGACCTCATCCTCAGATTTTCTGCGCCAAAAAGGTGGGGAGGCCTAAGGGAGGGGGTACTGTAACGGGTTGCGCCGCGGTCTGTGGTTCGGACCGCGGTCGCACCCGCGTTCCCCGCGGCGGGTCCCCGGCGGGCACGGGTGGCCCCGCGGACCACAAATGCCCCGGTCCGTGGTGCAACCCGTCCCATCCACTCACCTGACCTCGCTCCCGTCCGGTCCTCGTCCCCTGCCGGCCGGAATGCGCGTGCGCGCCCCATAGCGCGCGCGTTCACGTACATTTAAAGGGACAGTGCGCCGGTAATTGCCGGGCGCTGTCCTTATATAAGTTTTGCACCCACGTCACTTCCCTGCTGGATCTATGTTGCCTCGTGCCTTAGCTAAAGCATTCCCTAAGTGTGTTCTCGCCCTACCGTGTACCAGACCTCTGCTACGTTTTTCCCGACTCCGAACCTCTGCCGCCTGCCCTGACCTTCCCGCCTGTCCACGACTCCGAACCATTGCCGGCCTGCCCTGACCTTTTGCCTGCCCACGACTACGATTCCGGACTACGCTTCTTTTACCTCGCTGCACCTCGGCCCGCCACCGCAAGCAAGTCACGTCAGGGGGAAAACCTTGTAGCCTCACGCCGCAGCAAGTCCATCCCGCGGGCTCTGGTGAAAACCGGGGGCTACTTAGATTCCGTTCCCTGGCGTGGCTTAACTATCATCACTTGCGGTGGTCCGGCGGATCCACTACCCAGCCGTTACAGTAGCTTTGTAGCGTGTTACAATTGCGTGTTTTCTACGTCACTCAACAAGAGATACAGTTGTAATTAACCTTTGCTTGGGAATTAGGCTACAGGAAAAATTTATATATTTTTGCCGTTGAAAAAAAACGGTTTCTTGGGGTCAGCACACCAGCAAAAACAACGCTTAATTAACCCCTGGATGTAAATTGCGCAATAGAAAATTTAGCAGCCAAGAATGAAGTGGTGTTTGATTCTAAAAACGCTGTTTCTTTAAAAAGAATACAACAGGAACTGGCTTAGATCCCACTTGGATATTGGGAATGTATATGCAGCTGCAGTGGACGCACACTGGATTTCAGATCCAATACCCCAAAAAATTAGAAATAGAACATTAAGAGAACAGTCTCTGAGACAAACTGAGACACCCCACAAAAATCGCTATATAAAAATCAATTCTTCAGTAAGAGCTATCAGCCGCGGCAGCACCTTCCCTGATCAGTACAGTGAGAGCGGTATGAGCTCCCAGCATCGCGCCCAGACTTATATAGTGCGGTGACGTCACAGAATCCCACCGGTCTCTGATTGGCTTCACCTCTGCACATGTCATGCAGGCTATGCCCTTCTTCCTCCCAGAGTGCTTTGCCCCATGTAGCGCCATGTGCTCGCAGCCATTTTATCAATCAAAAGCACACTTCGTTCACCCGAAGTACCCCAAAGTTCGACTTCGTTCCGAACCGAAGTTTTCCTGAAATTCTAAACGAATTCCACTTTGTTAGAATCGATTCGCCCATCTCTATTTGTAGCATTTCAGGACAGGTTAATGTTAACATTAAGAATATTGAATGTAAGACAAGGACTCCACCATTGGTTTCACACTCAAATTCCTCAAACTAATGTGGCATCCTTGATGGCTTAATTCAAGGGTAAGGGAGTTTATCTCAGGATTTTGTTTCATTTCATTTGAACACATAAGAAACAGTTAGATCATAAACCAAAAATAACATTAGCCGTCACAAATCTAGGAAAGTATGGCAGCATGTCTTTGCTGAGGGCAATTTGAAACCTCTGGTGTAATCTTTGATCAAATTAAATAAAGCTTCTCTGCTGTAAAGGTTCAAAAGTTACTGGTGTGCCAGCATTTATACTTGAGTTAGTCAGCTTTTAAGACAGACAAGGTCGACTGGATCTGATTGATCCAGCATCTTGCTAATGCTACGGCAAGACAAACAATTTAACAATCAGCTAGTTTGTCTCGGTTTCTGCCAATTTGCTAATGCTAGACTCTATGTGAAGACCACTAGATGGCATTCCCTGCCTGCTCCATGTGGGTCCCGACTGGCTAAAATTGGAGTTTGTGATTTCAGTATGTATAAAATAATTTATGTCCATACTCTTCTAGTAAAAAACAAACAAATGTAAATAGAGATGACAATAGACTACAACAGCTGTCAGGCTTGACCACACGAATGCTTTAAAACTTGAAAAAAAACTCATGAAAAAAAATTGTGTGACTTGCAGCTAAATCAGTAGAATGACAGAAACTCTATGAGACTATCACAGGAAAGCAACATGTGCTGTCTTCCTAAATGTGACTAAAGCGATATTTTCTATTTGGCTTGAAACTTTATCTTTTTTCTCTTTGGTGTTCCTCAAGGGAGTTTTCCAAAAGACGAAATTATTTATTGGCTGAAAGAAACAATTGTACATTGTTACATAGTAGAGTTTTTTTTTTATACAGATACAATGAGGGAATTAAAAAAAAAAATTGCCTATAGATCAGGTGTGGGCAATTCATTTTCCCATGGGGCCGTATGAGAAAGTGAGATGGTTATAGAGGTCCAGACCAATTAAAAAAAAAAAAAAAAAAACATAGGGTGAACGGAGAAAAATTCGTTTTTGGGATTTCTTTGGAAACTTACTCTGTACCCTCAGTAAGGCAGATATATACAGCTCCCTTCAGTAAGGCAGAGATATAGATACATCCCCCAGTAAGGCAGGTATATACAGCTACCCTCAGTAAGGCAGATATATAGATACATGCCCCAGTATGGCAGGTATATAAAGTTCCCCTCAGAAAGGCAGGTATATATATATATGTCCCTTCAGGAAGACAGACATATAGAAATATGTTCCCACAGGCAGGCATATAGATATAGGCACCCTCAGGCAGGTAACCGAAATTAAAAATAACCACAATAATACTTACCTTACCTGCTTCCCGGCCCAGCGTATTCCTCTTCAGTCCGACACTGGCGGCATGATGTTATGACGCCACCAGCGCTGAGATGCTCCTCCGGCAGCATCTTGGCCGAAAAGCCTATGATGGCTGTGTGGCCGAGGAGAGGCAGCAGTGCAATGACCTCACCTCATTGCGCCACTGCCCAGTTCACAAATACCAAGCATATTAGTAATAGCGCCAGCACTACTATTAGTAGACCTGGGCATCGTAAGCCGCGGGCCGCATCTGACAGGCAAGCGGGCCGAATGCGGCCTGCCGGCTGTTCAATGCCGGGTCTGCTATGGATGGTTTTGTTAGGGTATGTCCACATGGCAAGGATTTCAGATGGATGTTTAGATGGTTTTCGGATTTGAAAACCACCTAAAAACCGCCTGTCAACCATCCCACAGAAGGCAATAGATTTGTTCAGTTGTCCACACTGGACGGTTTTTCTACTGGATGGATTTTCACACTGCCAGCGTTCCGAAAAACTCATAACATGCACAATCTTCTGCCTGGTGTGCTATTCAATGGTTAAGAGGGACAGGCAAATCCACAAACTGCGAAAAGAACCATCCCTCAAAACCATTAAAAAGACTATAAAATACCAGCTGAATTCTTATGACAGAACCGGACCAGTATTTTGTCTTTGCCGTGTGGCCGTACCCTTATGGTTTTAGATATGTTCCTAGTTGATGACCATTATGCAATCCAGAAAGCTCAGAATTCAACCATCTCATTTAAAATAATCATGCATTGATTTATGCTGCCCTATCTGAGAACAGCATATGATAGAGGAAGAGAAGCTGAGCCCTGTGGTTTGTATGATTTGGAGCAGAATTTCTGTGTACAATCAGAGAAAATCCAGCTTTCTGTGCATACACACACAGCACTGGGAAAGCTGCCAATCACTGTGCACGCCTCACGAGACCATAACCACAGGTCCCACAAATCCAAAGAAGATAATACAGTCAGCACTTCTAAAATTGTGTTTTATTCATCCAAATGTGCAACATTTCAGCTTGATGGAGCTAAAAAGTTGCACATTTGGGTAAATAAACCACTGTTTTGCTGATACTGCTTGTATTGTATTCCTTGGATTCATGGGACTTGTGGTTATGGATATAGATATATATTTCCAGGGCTGCTGATATTTTTATCTCCTAGTAGTCCTGTCAGGATTTCCTTTGCTTTTTACTTAGAAATTATGGTCTAAGCAGAGCCGTCTTAATAGAATTATGGGCCCCCGGGCATAGAACTGCAGTGGGCCCTGCCGAAATACATTACATCACACTTGGCCTTGCCTCGAGCCTCCCTCAATCACACCCATATTATCACGCTACTTATGTCTGGACACCGGCAGCCTATAAGACTTTGGCAGGGCAGGGAGCCTTTGGCTCCCTTCTCCACCATGGTTTTTAACTGTTTGCACATCCTAAAAATGACACAACCAGTTAAATAAATAAAGCCAACCAAGGGATCCGTGGTATGTTTCTTGTATTCCTGTGACATACCCTATACTTGTGGGGACCCCGGGCAACTGCCTAGTGTGCCCAGTGGAAAAGATGGCCCTGGGTCTAAGTCACATAAAACTAAACATTGTCTTTGTCTCTGTGTTACTCATTACGCTAGTGACTTCTAGAATTAAAGATCCACTGATGCTGTTTAATCAGTCAATGAGTTAATACTTTCATCCTCCTTGATTATATTTGCGCACTCTTGTTTGCAGGACTATTCTAGTGTTGTGCTTATTCTGTGGAGTTAATTTTCCTAGATCATTAGATCTACTCTTCTCGCATGGTCACATGTTGGATCTTCCCAATGCAGAAAATTCTGGCGTGGAATAAAAATGGAATTTGCATCAAATCCACAACCTTCCATGCACATTTCAGACACGGACTTCCAAAGATATACATGTATTTCACAATGTTTTTCTTATTACAAAGAGGCTACTCAGCATCTTGTTCACCCCAATATTGAATCTTAATGGATTTCACTTCAAAATCTGTAGTGTGAACATACCCTAACACTCCATGCCATAACCTGGCAATAGCTTTTTAACCCCCATGCTGTCACCACCACCTTTTTGCTCCTCTCATGTACTTCCTTAAGGTGTCCTTAATAGCCCTTGCAGATGCCCCATTTTGATATAACATTTTTAAACCCTGTGCATGTCATAAGTAAATTACTAGTACGCAGTCAAGAAAGTGGCACAAGTTGGAAGAAAAGTTAGTATGTCACTCCCAATCCTGCTCAGTTTGTCCTGATTGATGGCATTTGTACAGTAGGCTGCTTCCCCCTGTATGCATGTAGTATTGTGTTCTACAGGATGTACCTGCTAAAACTTTTACACATAGAAAAATGGCCAAGATTCCGCACAGGTTCCCTGTCCTCAGGGCAATCAAGCATTTTGGCTGGTTTAGGGTGAGGACATCTTGATATTTTTACTCAAGACTTGCCATCTCCTTGACTGCATATCATTCACAAATAACACATGCAGGCTTTAAACTTTTTGTTTTAATCAAAATGGGGCATGATTAAAGGGGTTGTCTCACTACAATGACTGCTTTTTATGTTAAAGATCTTGCAAAAAACAAGTTACTTTGTAATACATGTCCATTAACAGTTTCCTACCTATTCCTAGATATCCCCTCTTGTATGGGCTGCATCAGCTGCTCAGGTTGCTATAGCTACAGACCTGGCTTCTACTGCAGCCTAGTAGAAGCCAGTAAATACGCCTCTGAATTCAAAATGAAACCAAGAGAACAGGACAAATTAATGTACTGTAGTGAGACAACCCCTTTAAGAGCTACAGTTCTAAGGACATCTTTAGAAAGTACATGAGAGGAGTGAGGTGTTGGTAATGGTTTGGTGCCATATACATAATCTCAATAGCACTCCATTGGTTCAAATGCCAGGTGAAAAATGTATTATTATAGATCCAGTCTGCTCCATAGAGAAAATTTACTTTCAGGTGACATGCGGCTTAGTGTCGGACTGGCCCACCGAAAGATCAAAAGTGGTACAGCTGCCATATAGCCTTAGGGTAGAACCGACCAAAAATTATCAACTTGTGACTATGTTTGGCCCATTTTCAGCCATATATGCTGCACTAGTATATATAGTGTGCGGTGCGTTTTGACGCATTTTTCAGCACGGTTTTTGTCCTGGCTATTAATTTGCATGGGAAGAAACCGCGTCCAAAACCTCATTAAAACCTTATCAAAAACCTCATCTGAAGAAGCATGTTTCAGATGAGGTTTTGATGCTGTTTTGGGCATCAGCGTCCAAACAGTGTCCAAATAAGCTGTGAGAACATACCCTAATAGGCATGCACATGGTGTCATGTATATATCTACAGGGGGCTACTCCTGACTGCTACAGGGGGCAGTATAAAGGTACAGAGGGCATGTATATACCTACAGATGGCTCTTTATGGCTAGAGGGAGCATGTCTATATATACCTACAGTTGGCTGTATATGGCTAATGGTACAGGGGGCATTTATATCCCTACTGGGGGAAATACACGGTTATAGGGGACATTTATATACCTACAAGAAGTATATATATCTACAAGGGGCCATATACCTACAATGGGCTGTATACCTACAGCATCCTTTTTATTTCTGCAGGAGGTATGTATACACCTACAAGGGGCTGTTTACACCTTCAGGGAGCATATATACTTACTAGGGACTGTAATTACCTACTGGGGTTCTACCTACTAACAGGTGCTCTGTATACCTACCTACCCACCTGGGCTTTATATATACCTAGAAGGAGCCTTTATATCTACTGTCAAATAATCTCCAAAACAATGGGAATCTCACAAGAGAAGAGAGAGTGACTTTTTATCACTATATTTACTATTTTGCCATAGGCAAACTTAAACTCTATCAGTTCTCTATCTATAAAACACTAAAACTTAACTTTTATTATGTATAACACTAAACCTCTATACACACACTATTAAAAACCTGATTTCTAACCTCTCAATATCTCCCTTTCTGCTCCTGAAGAAATAGCTCCTTTTCTATTATCAAGTCTGGTGGGACATCACCTGTTAATAGGAGAACCTTATATATATAGTGATTTACTAACTCCAGTAGGGGATCCCAAGCATCCTACTAATCCCTAATCTAATGGAGGAGCGGACCTCTAACCCCTGATGAAGCCAGGTTTGCTGGTGAAACATGTTGGGGAGGTCAGGCATGACGTTTTAAATTGTGATTTCTCACCTCTGTCTACAAGTGTTACCTGCTGCAAAGGGTATCACAAGTAAACCTTATATGTTTTATGTCCATTAGATTAGGGATGAATGCCCAAGTAGGATGCCTGGGATCCCCTACTGGAGTTAGTAAATCACTATATATATAAGGTTCTCCTGTTAACAGGTGGTGTCCCACCAGACTTGATAATAGAAAAGGAGCTATTCCTTCAGGAGCAGAAAGGGAGATATTGAGAGGTTAGAAATCAGGTTTTTTATAGTGTGTATAGAGGTTAAGTGTCATACATAATAAAAGTTACGTTTTAGTGTTTTATAGATAGAGAACTGATAGAGTTTAAGTTTGCCTATGGCAAAATAATAAATATAGTTTATATCTACTGTACCTACCAAGGGCCTATTTACTTACTTAAAAGGGGGTTCCTATCTACCAACCTAGTTTTGGGGGTGTTCCTACCTAGTATATTGGTAATTTACTGAACTACTATATGGGGCCAAAAAAAGATGAATATTGGTACTCAAACGGGAACACTTTTACTTTTTAGAGCACAATGGGGTCATTATTACCATTGGGGATGGGGAGTTTGCTGGAAGTGCTAGAAAAGAGTCTAAGATGTCTGTGTCTTAAATTCTGCAAAGACGAGTCATGGCAGTCTGAACCGAATGGAGAAGAAAAGGGAGAGAGAATAACTTGTCACAGAAAAAACCAACTCATCAGAAAAGACATCTCCGATGAGTTCCTGCATGTAAATTTACTGTAATCACTTAAATGTGTCCAGAGCGCATGCCTGCAACTGGTATCCACCACTATATGGTCATTGTATGGCAGTAATATTGGCTGCAGTGTAATGGTTTAAATTCATTAATGGTATTGTGTATTATTCAGTCACTATGTGGTGGTGATATGTGGTTATGGTTTGGAGATATTATTCAGTTGCTATGTGGTGGTGATATGTGGTTATGGTTTTGAGGTATTATTCAATTACTATATGGTGGGGACATGTGGTCATGGTGTGGCACTATATGGTCTTAGTGGAATTTTTGGTAATAGCCTTGGGAGCCGTAGCTATATTATTTGATAACTGTATGACCATTATTTAGTGGTTTTATACCAACACAGGTGCGTTTTTGGATGCGTTTTTGTTGCATCATTCGGATCAAGAATTGACATGACAATTCTTTGAACGGATACGAAAGACGCATCAGAAAGACACATGTAAACATACATCGGCGATCACTCGTCTGAATACCGATGCTTGTTATTCATTGAAAGCAACTTAAAACACACTGCACATTGTTAGATGCGTGTTTGGGTCAGTTTTATGGTCCGAAATAAAGCTCCAAACAAGCATCTAAAAACATAGACCAACACGGATCCAACACGCTGTGTGAACATACCCTAAGTCTGATTGTAGTCCATGTCCCATTGATTAAAATGGGAAATTTGCTGATTTCACAAGAACTTAGAATATGAAAATGTAACAAGGAGTGAAGGTATAATAAGAACACAGCGACTATAACAACAGATTTTCTTTTGTAAAAGGATCTGAATACTAACTTTCTATCTGCTAATTAAACAGTTCTGTATTTTTGAAAACTATTAATAAAAATTATGATAAAAAAATAGAAAATTTGCTTGTGAGTGCAGAATGAAATGGGGCTTTTCGTGTCAGGAAATGCAGGGAAATCTTCCACTATATCTATACAGTCTAATATTATTAATTTTGGTGGGCACAGTGTCGAATACAATTACGTTTTGGGGACAGAGTGTGTAATGTGATTAATTTCGGGGAAACAGTATTGAGAATAATTGATAGTGGAGGTACATTGTCTAATATAATTTTTTTCTGGGTTACAGTGTACAATGTCAGTTTTTGGGCACAGTCTGTTATTTCTGGGTTATAGTGTACAATGTCATTTTTTGGGCACAGTGTGTAATACAATTAATTTTTGTGAGTACATTGTATGCTAAAAAGAACCTATTCCCGATAGTGTAATTAATATCGAGTGATTACTCCATCGCACAAAAAGAAAGAACAAAAGAAATTGGAGTGCGTATGATAATTGTGTGCAATATAAAATATAACTTTTACTTCACAGTTTAAAATATTATGCGGCTGAGCACTCAAAATATTACAAATGGATAAATGTATATATCCAAATGACATAAGTACCGTTATTTGACGGAACTTATGTCTTTTGGATATATACATTTATCCATTTGTAATATTTTGAGTGCTCAGCCGCATAATATTTTAAACTGTGAAGTAAAAGTTATATTTTATATTGCACACAATTATCACACACACTCCAGTTTGTTTTGTTCTTTCTTACATTGTATGTTATAATTAACTTCAGAAATTACAGTGTAATATATAATACATTTCAAGGGTATAGTTTGTAATATTACTTATTTCAAGCATTCAATATGTGATATAATTAATATCGGGGTACAATGTGTGATATAATTTATTTCACGGGTACAATGCATGATATTCATTCTAGGAATACAGAGTGTGATACACTTAATTTTGGGGGGGGCCAGTGTATGATATTAATAATTTTGTGAGGGGTTCAACATGTAATATCATTAATTTTAGTGTGTTATGTGTTACTTTTCTTTTCCTGCTTATTTTGTATGGGTTACTTATTTAGGGTAATATTGATGGGGGGTGAGTAAGAATAGTGAAATTTGCTGCATGACTCTATTTCCTGCGTGATACGGGGTGGAGGGTGTTGTGTATGTGTGCTGACTGGTTTTGAGTGCTGGGGCTGCTTTGTAGTCCCAGTCCGGCCCTGATAGGGTCTCTTAGCAACTGCCTAGTGTGCTCTATGGATTATACAGCCCTGACCCTATCTTAGGGTTAGTGTTACAGTTCTGGTTGATGTAAGGGATAGGGATTGGGTTAAATAAAAAATTCCCGTAAAGTAAAATTTTTTCAGAAGTTCCACAAACCAGTGTCGAGCTCAACATTTCTCTATTCAAGCAGCATTACTTGAACAGTATTCCTAAATGTACGGTTAAAGGGGTTTTCTCATGACGCAAAATAAGCTTTGCTGGCTGCTCGCTGCTGGTTGTGATCCAGCCATGCATGAGAATGTGGATGGCGGCGCTAGTGGCCGTCCTCCTTATTCACTTCTATGGGAGCTTCCAAACATAGCCGAATGCACACACTCGGCTATACTTGGAACCCTCATAGAAGTAAATTAAGAGGACAGAAACTGCGAAACTGATTTGGCCTAGTGGGAAAACTTTTACTCTCTAGCATCTAAATAAAAACACAGGAAATACTGGACAATTCTACACATTGTGTCCATAAAAATGTAATTGCATACTATCTTTTGTGTTATATTTGTCTCTCTTTACAAAGCTGATTAAAAAGCTGCACTACTGAGAGCTCCTTTGGGCGGCTGACTTTGCAATATTGTATTGTAGCACATTGAAAACCTAACTGAATTTTATATATCACACATCATTGTCATTGAGGCTGTAAATAATCAGTCCTCCAACACAGTTATATGTACTGATTTCCAACACTGCTAAATGTTACAAAAATGTTTTAAGTTTCGTAAAATTGTGACTGCACAGGAAAAACAAAGGGAAATGCCTGTTCGGCTTACAGTCACATCTCTTTTGAGTTCTCTTTCTTGTTTTTTTTTTTTTGGAATCTTAAACTCTATGCCATGTAGTGAACAACAATTAAACAGGATTCTATAATATACTTTGCTTTTGTCAGATAAAAGCACCTGGTCTACCATGATAAATTCAATTACCGTAATATTTTTGCCTTGGGATTCTGTAGCTGACAGTGAACCAATTTCCTAACAGAACATTTTCTGCTTACCAATACTGGATGTATTCTTGATGATAGATGCAGCAAGATGTGGAAGATTTGCAGCTGTCATATATTTGGAGAGGCCAGTAAGCCTTTTTTTCAGACTTTCATTTCACATACCATCCTACACAGTAGACTATAGGGGCCAAAGTTATGACCAGATCCCTAAGCCACAATAACATTAAGGTCCTCCTTGTTGGTTGGGCAGACAACTCATACAGTTATGTACAGTCCTCTTCATCCCCTCCGTGCACTCACCTCTAGGCCCAGTACACAGAAAAAACAGGAAGCCACAGCCAAGACAACATTGCAAGCTAAAGAGGGGAGTAACCACTGAACTCCAGGTATGCAGCATTACCCCTTCCACTGCCCTTTAGCAGAAATCCTTATATTAACTCTCACTGCCTTATTTCACCAGGGAAAAAGACATTAATCCCTTGGGTGCCAACATAACAGATATTATCTCCTTAAGTACCCAAGACCACTGGTAAAACAGGTATTGACCCCTTACTGACCTATATCAGGGAAATTGATACTAACCCCTTTGCTGCCCTGCGTCACTAGAAATACAGGAATCAACCCCATCACTGTCCAAGAACACACAATATTTTGGTATTAACTCCGTAACTGTCCAAAACCATCAGGTTCCCTGACATTAACCTCCTCACTGTCCAAGACCATCAGGTTTCCTGACATTAACCTCTTCACTAAGACCATCAGGTTCCCTGACATTAACCTCTTCACTAAGACCATCAGGTTCCCTGACATTAACGTCTTCACTGTCCAAGACCAACAGGTTCCCTGACATTAACCTCTTCACTGTCCAAGACCAATCAGGTTCCCTGACATTAACCTCCTCACTGTCCAAGACTAACAGGTTCCTTGACATTAACCTCCTCACTGTCCAAGACTAACAGGTTCCCTGACATTAACCTCTTCACTGTCCAAGACCAATCAGGTTCCCTGACATTAACCTCTTCACTGTCCAAGACCAACAGGTTCCTTGACATTAACCTCTTCACTGTCCGAAACAGTCAGGTTCCCTCACATTAATGGCTTAACCACCAAAGTCACCACTAAGAGGCCTTTATAGAGGCTCGAAACACGTAGACGTGTTTGCTGGTCTTTGGATTTTAATATGTTTTATATGACACGAAGAAATAAAGTGCGTTTTAATTTTGAAGAATTCTGGAGTGCTGGAAAGTTTTCCCACATTGTGGTTAAGCCATTATCTACTCACCTACAGCCGGGTGTTTTCTTCCGTATACCACTGATGCACATGGGTGTGGATCCAGAAGAAAAAGAGTACTATGATTGAGCAAAGTGGTGAAACTGATCTTCCCGTTTAGGGCCTGTTCACACGGCTTATTTTTGCCGCGGATTGCGCCGTATTGCCGGCGGTTTTTTCGCTGCAGTACGGCACCAATCCGTCGCAGTAATTACGGTAATCCACTGTTCTCATAGAGCGGATTCACCGAGCGGGGAGAAAGTGACATGCACATTATCCAGGCACAATACGCGCCGTGGATAATGGAAGTCTATGGGGCCGGCGGGCCTCACCCCCGCCCCGCCGCTTATTCAAGCCGGAATTGCGAGCGCAATCCAGCTCGCAATTCCGGCTTGAATAAGCCGTGTAATCACGGCCTTACTATTCCCTGACATTAACCCCTTTAGGGCTCGTTCACACAGCTGATTTGGACACTGATTTCAGCCGCACTGCGCGCTGTATTTGCGCTGCAGTACGGCTGAAATCCGTCTCTGTCAGTACGGTAATCCATAGTTCTCATAGAGAACTATGGATTCCGTCTTCTCTCCCCGCTCGACGAATCCGCCGCGGGGGGAGATAAGTGACATCTTGATTCTTTACGGCGTGTACGCGCTGTGAATAATGCATGTCTATGGCCAGGCGAGCTGTCGGCCCCCCGCCCTGCCCCCGCTGCACGGCAGCCGGCGTAATTGCGGGGCGAAATCCGTCCCCGCAATTACGTCAGCAATAAGCCGTGTGAACTAGACCTTACTGTCCTAGAACACCAGGCATACAGATATTAACACCTTCACTGCTCTATATTACCAGATTGACATTTTCTCTTCTTCAGATCACGATGATGTTAATAATAACACCTATATTGACAGAAATCACCAGAGATTTAGATCACAAGGGATTCTGATATTGACCCGTGTCACTGCCCTAGACCTCCAGGAATGTAGACAATAATCTACACACTAAAAAGCACAATTACCCATGTAGGGCTGAACTTCGGGCCTCCCAGGAACCCATTGTCCCTTTAGCTACAACTCTGAAACCACTACAACTATTTAGACCTGCAAATGTCTTTCAAATAGATATATCATACGATACCCCGATTCTTTCTGTCCATGGGGGCAGATCAATTGGTCTTATAATTTTTCGGTATCAAGCAGGACATTCTGACCATGACATATCACCACAAACGCCTCATACAAACTGTCACCAAATACTGATTTGATTTTGATATCTCTTTAGTTCATACACTTTGCATTTCTATTAGGGTATGTTCACACGGCTTATTTTGACACGCATTTCGCCACACATTGCACGTTATATGCAGCGAAATGTGCGCCGCAATTACCGTATTCCATAGCTCTCATTACGCATTGTCCCCTCGCGTGTACAATACTATCAATATTAATAATAGTATTGTACGTGCGGGGAGATAAGTAACATGTCAATTGTTAGCGGTGAATACGCGCCGCTAAAAATGCATGTCTATGGGGCCGGCGCCTGGAAGGCCCCCCATGCTTTTGCAAGATTCGCTGATTAGCGCGTCGCTCCAAGACACCCGGCGTATTGCGGCGCGCACTATACGCGCCGCAATAAGCCTTGTGAACATAGCCTTAGAGAAAACATTCTTTCATTGCAGCCTCCCCCCCCCCACACCTGCCTAGAACTTTTGCACAGTACTGGATATATGAGATTCGTTATTTCAAGGCACTGGAATAAATGTTTTAACTCATCTATACACATGATCTATTTTGTTGTTTTATGTCCCACTTTTCACTGTGAATCACCTTCATTCATAGGAACCATTCATGGATGAGTTATTCTGTTATGTAATGAAATAATATTTATTTATGTACACAAATTGCCCTAAAAGGTAAGCTGACATAAAGAAAGTTGACATCCCCTGCCGTCCACATCTGCACAACTATTTTCGAAAATTATAGTCCTGTCTTGATATACAGTTTGCATTTAAGAAGTATAATGCATGACAAACCTAGTTATCCAAGGGCTTCAGGCAGCATTTTGTCATAATCCGTGCTGCATTTTGTTAGTCAGAAAGGAGAAAATGCACTGTTTGTAGAACAAGTCGAAGGTTAGCAGCCCTGAAATATCTGTAGACCTCACAGAAACAGTCAAGTACGTTATAGCAATGATGGAGAAAGACATGGATATTTAATTCAGATCAATTTCTTATCCATTTCGTCTGGTGTCATGATTAAATGAACCGTGATGGATCACAGATTATATTTGCATTTCTGGTGAAAATACTCACAGAGCAGTCACTTACAAATGCTAAGACGGCTGTATTTTTAAATCTTTCTTCAAAGTTCTTATGAGGAACATATTCTATTAAGCAAGCATACGTAATTTTTTATAAGAGCTGTTTTCAGCCTAATTATTTGATATATATTATGATCTATGCAATGGTCATTATGACCTATGTGGCCAGTGCCCCATATATGTCTTAAATGGGTTGTTCCCCTAATATTGTTTTTATTTATGTATAACATAGGAAGTCCTATAATTTTCTAATACTCATGTATTAAAAAATCTATCCATGTACCTCTGGTTAAAACTTGTCATTAAAGGGGTTGTCTCATCTCAAAGTTTCATAGGATGCATGAATGAAATAATGCTGCTTTGCTCTGTCACTTCCTGGTCAAGCTGTCTGTAATTAGCATATGGGCTCCATGTATTCAGACTTCTCTATTTATTAGTCTAGATTAAATAAATTACCTTCTCTGAGGTCCAGAGAAGCTTCTCAATGTAAACAGTAGAGTAATTAATGTCTTTTGTCTAAAAGATCAGATAATACACAAGCTCTTACACCTGGGTGATGGCTTCACTCCCTGCTATCAGAAAGAACAAACAGCAGGGGAGATGAAGTACACAGGTCGGTCACTTGGGAAACCAGAGAGAGCTCAGAAGGTGATAAAATCACTTGTAGCTCCTTAACAAAAAAAAGATGAACAAAGCAATATATTTGGAAAACGTCTTCATTTAGTGTTCTCTACATGTTGAAAGCTAATCTTTGTAGTGAGACAACCCCTTTAACTTAAATGAACAAGGTCTTATGCACAGTTTATTTTGTGCCATTTTTACTAATACAAGAATGGAACTTTCCCTCAACTAAGCTGGGCAGACCTAGGATGAAATAGCCTGATGTCAGATCCACTTGAGGAAGCATGCTCACCTGCTTTTCATTACATTCATTAAACTGTTATGTGGAATGCATGGGGCGGTATAAAAGGAACTACTGTCAGGGGGGTGGATAATTAGGGGGCTAGCAAAGTAAAAAAAATAAAATAAAGTGCCACATGTATGAAAGATGTCTAGACCTAAGACTTTCTTTGTTGCCCATAGCAACCAATTAGTTAATTTCATATACTGCTCTGAAAAAAATGAAATGGGAGCTCTGATTGGTTGCTATGGGCAACAAAGACCATCTTACTGCTAGACAGCTTTCATACATACATACATTTCACGAACTTGGCTCTTTCCTGGATCTCCTCGTACCTCACTGATCGGACTTTCAGCGTCTCTCATTCTTGCTCCACCTCCTCCCCCCGGCCACTCTCTGTTGGTGTCCCCCAAGGGTCAGTCCTGGGCCCACTACTCTTCTCTATCTACACCCTTGGCCTCGGTCAGCTCATAGCCTCACATGGCTTTCATTACCACCTGTATGCTGATGATACCCAACTCTACATCTCTGGCCCAGATGTCACTTCTCTACTCTCCCGGATCCCTGACTGTCTGTTCTCCATTTCCTTCTTCTTCTCATCACGTCTCCTAAAACTAAATGTGGAGAAAACAGAACTCATCATCTTTCCACCATCCAACTCTACCCCTGCCCCTGATCTCTCTATTACAGTCAACGGCTCTACACTTTCACCGGTCCCACAAGTCCGCTGTCTTGGGGTAATCCTAGACTCTGCTTTATCTTTCAAACCACACATCCAAACCCTCACCTCTGCCTGCCGCCTCCACCTGAAAAACATCTCTCGCATCCGCTCGTTCCTCGGCTATGACACTACAAAAATGCTGGTCCATGCCCTTGTCATCTCCTGCTTAGACTACTGCAACATCCTTCTCAGTGGCCTCCCAGCTAGCACCCTCGCTCCCCTCCAATCCATCCTTAACTCTGCTGCCCGTCTTATCCACCTCTCTCCTCGCTACTCCTCTGCCTCTCCCCTCTGCCAATCCCTTCACTGGCTTCCCATTGCCCAGCGAATTCATTTTCAAGCAACTAACCAAGACCTACAAGGCACTCCCTGACCTCTCCCCTCCATACATCTCTGCCCTAATTTCCAAATATCTCCCCCCACGCACTCTCCGCTCCTCACAAGACCTTCTCCTCTGCTCTCCCCTTATCAGCTCCTCACACAACCGTCTCCAAGACTTCTCCCGTGCTTCACCCACACTCTGGAACTCACTGCCCCAACACATCAGACTCCTCCACTTTCACCAGCTTCAAAAGCAACCTGAAAACCCATTTCTTCAGGCGTGGCTATAAACTTCACTAAACTTGTCACTACTTCCTCCACAGACATGTCTGCTCCTCACCTCCTGTCTCTTTCCCCCTCCTTGTAGATTGTAAGCCCTCGCGGGTAGGGTCCTCTCTCCCTCTGTCGTGCCAATTGTCATTATCCCTTATCACTGTACTTGTTTGACTTATGTAATGTATGTAACCCCCTCGAATGTACAATGCCCTGGAATCAATGGCGCTTTAAAATAAATAATAATAATAATAATAATACATGTGGCCCTAAATACTGGCCACCTGCAGGTGCTCCTCAATGTAGAGGTGTACCTTTAGGGGGCGCAGAGGTAGCAGTTGCTATCAGGCTTTATAGCCTTAGGGGAGCTATACCTCTGCAACCAATATAAATACATTTATTATAAATGGCACATGGTAGGTGCATTAGGGCCCACGAGCTTTAAAGGGGTTTTGCCACAATCTCATTTCATATCTCCTACATCCAGAAATCTTCAGCTCTGTGTGCTCAGCAGGGAGCGTTTGTGATTTGTTTGAATTACATATCATGTGACCCAGCAGGATGACATCCCCAGGCCTTTCCTCTCTCTAGTCAAAGAAAGGTCTGTTTATGCATACAACTGCAAGTAGCTACATTGTAGCTCAGAGGTAAAACTTCTGCCTCCAGGCACAAAGGTCCTCGATTCAAATCCCTGCAGGAACGAAACCTGTGGATTTTATTTTTCTTTATCAGTGCACAGACCTGATTGAGGTTTTGTTTTTTTTATTTATTTGCACTGTTTGACTATTTACTAAGGAGTACAGAGGACAGGAGTAGAGTGACAGCACCTGGGGTTTGAACACTCAGCAGCTGCCTGACTGGAGAAGTGATGTCTGAGCATGTCTGGTTAGGACTGAGGAGCTCTCGGCCCTGGTCGTATCCCCCGGAGATGAGCTGTAAACAATGGATCACTAAAGGAGCAGCTAAAACAAAAACGGTGCAGAATTTTTAATAATAATGAAAGGTGAAAATGTTTATTATTTAATTTACAAACTTCCCACGTCAATTTTACTTTGTGGCCTAACCCCGTTAAGCAATGTCTGTGACTCATTGCATAAGGATACAGATTCCACTAAGTTAATTTTATATACATGGTTGCACATTGAAAACCTGTAATAGAAATGCGAGAATCACCCAAGTACGTGGCTCACTAGAAAAGTATGTCTCGATATCTAAACTTCAATGAAACTAGGAAAAGTGTGAAAAATGTACTTCCATGTGTGATATAACACCCCAAAAAAGTAGACCTAATCCAACCCTGCATTATTATAGAATTTTACACTTGATGTGGGTGGTTCATATGGATTGGGTTAATTTGTGGAACAGTGCTTAGAAGATTGATAACTACCTGTACTTCCATCACTTGATCAGGGCAGAAAAGATCCTGTACAATGACAGCAAGCAGAGAGTTTGAAAAGCATGAGGAAGCAAACACAAAGGGGGACATGTATAAAGATCGGCGCGTCGAAGCGCCTGTTTTCACGTTTTTTTCTGTGAAAACTGTGCCTGATGTATGCCGGTTCCAAAGTGCGCTCATACATGCGGGGCAAACTTCAACAACTCCGGCAGACAGACCACATTGAAATAGGTCTGCCTGTCGGAGCTGTAATGCGTCTCACTTCGCCGACCCGCATTCATACATGCGTCGGACTTTTCGAATGTGGTGCGTGATGCCCCAGTACGCCCACAGCATGCCCCTTCATGTTAGGCGCATTAGAAATTGGAGAAGCTTTCACCTAATGCGCCTAACACATAGGGGAGGTGCGTCCGACAGCGGAACCGGCACAGAGAGGTGCATTATACGCCAGAAATCTGGCGAAAACGCCGATCATACATCTCCCCCAAAGTTTGTTAGAAAATGTAATCACTTTTCAGTATAAAATAAGTGCTTGTTATTGAAATCAAACTACACTTTGGGATAATGCTTCGTAAGACACTGGGTGACCTGAAATCACTGGTGGCCGCCATGAGGATATACTCTGGGTGACCTGAAATCACTGGTGGCTGCCATGAGGATATACTCTGGGTGACCTGAAATCACAGGTGGCTGCCATGAAGATATACTCTGGGTGACCTGAAATCACTGGTGGCTGCCATGAAGATATACTCTGGGTGACCTGAAATCACTGGTGGCTGCCATGAGGATATACTCTGGGTGACCTGAAATCACTGGTGGCTGCCATGAAGATATACTCTGGGTGACCTGAAATCACTGGTGGCTGCCATGATACTAGTAAATTATCATCCCTTATCATTGTTACTGCTCTTACCAACTATTTTGGTGGTGCAATCTTCCGTATATAGTGACCATGCTCTGTTTCCAAACTAGATGCTCTTTTTAAAACATTTTCCAAGCCCTAATTAAAGGGTTTTCATACTTTAATAAATAGAATTATCAGCAGACATACTTTTTCTAACCTTTCTACAATGTTACAATGGTCTCAGGATACAATAATTTCAACAAACAATGATTTTTCCTGGAACATTGTATATTGAGGGTAGTTTCAACATACGATGTCACAGACATGAATGTAACTATAGCCGGAGCAGCTATAGCAACCACTATGTGGGCCCCGCTCAGGTACAAGAAGATTGTTCCTTTTTATAGAGGACAAGTGGTTGGTGTCTTTCTGCTCTACAGTGCTACTGATATATGTATCATTTATACTTTTAATTATTGCTTTTAATGCTGCTGTTTTAGTTTAAGGTTATTAGGTGGTGGGGCCCATCTTATTTTACTATGGGGCCCAATGAAACCTAGTTACACCTCTGTTTCTGAGCATACCTATTACCAGTGCATCTCAAAAAATTAGAATATCAATGAAAATTAAAGGAGTTCCCCAGGATCTTTTTATTTGTTATAGGGCTCACAAATGTTTTATATTAAACCTTGTAATTCATACTATAATGAGTCTATATAATATACGGGTTTCTCTATTTGACTTAAATTATTGATATCAATTATCTTTTCAGTGATATTCTAATCTTTTGAGATGCACTAGTAGATATTCGACTGGTCCCACTGAAATTAGCAAGTTCAAACAGCTTTCGAGTAATGTGTATGGGGACATTAGGACTCTAGTTATATTATATGGTAAAGGTCAGGATGATGTTAGTAATAAATCGTTCCTCATCTTACAATATCATCCTGACAATCACAGAAAGAAACAAACTTTATCCCTCCAGCTACATGGTGTGTGAGGAGCTACATACCTGGGCTTCTCCTCTTCAAGCTGAAATGACACAAGATGGCTCAGCTGTAAAACTTAGTAAATACCACACCCATTGTGACATCATGTGATGTCTATGATGTCATGCACCTTGTGATGTCATCAGAATGGCCACTGCTATATTAGGTACTAAGTGAATTAATTATAAAATGGGGGCTAATTGGAACTTATGATTATTGTAGTTATTTATTAACATTCATTTCTGTTTTTAGAACAATTGTATATACAATACATGCCCTGCTCCTAAGAGCTGTCAACCTAACATACCGTGTTTCCCCGATAGTAAGACACCCCCGATAGTAAGTACTGTAATAGATTTAGGACAATCTACTAATTTAAGCGTCCCCGAAATAATTTCAATAACTAATGTTTCTTCCTGGGCTAAATGTGCACTGCTCCGAAGGGTAGCTTTCAGCTATATGCGTGTCCTCAGGAGCTGATATAGCTATATGCCGAGTACAAGCGCAAATAGTGTCCCTCGGTAAGCTGCTTATAAGTGACAAGGGATTCCACTGCGTGCAGGCACTGATATCGCTCCATTGACTTTTCTGCATGTCTACGGTGCGACCTGCAGTTTAGTTTTAGGCTGTCCGGAGCTCCTTCATCTATACTCTGTTACAGCTGCTGTCCTGTAGATCACCACCGTGCCGCAAAAGATTAGAAATCGAGACTGGAAACAAGAGCAGCGGACCAGGATATGATTGTTTGTTTTGGTAAATTTTTGATATTATTACCTTACAGCCTGAGTCCTATATGCCTAACGCTTGCTTAATTTAATCTACTTTCAGCTGATATCTCCTTTTACTGCACTACAGCCTGCCATACATGCTACAGCTCTAAACTTGCTACAGCTGCCTATATATATAGCCTACAGACAGGCTATGACTGCTTGTATACATGCCTACAGCTGCCTATCCTGCCTACATGCCAGAGAACCACTATACTCCTACAGCTGCCTAACCTGCCTGTATAGCTGAGCTACATACTGCTTCCTGCCTTACAAGCCGTGCCCAAGACTGCCTACAGCTGCTATAACCTTAACTATACCTCCCACAGCTGACCTATGTACTGGTACAGCCGCCTTTACCTGCTCAGCATGCCTAACCTGCTTATTGGGCATATAACTGCCATTATAAAAGGGCAATTACCGAAATTAAGACATAGTTGTATTACTTTTGGGTATAAAGAATGTATTCAGACCTGTCTTACTTTCGGGGAAACACGGTACAATACATATCCTGTTCCTAAGATCTTACAATCTAATATACATGCCCTGCTTCTAAGAACTTCCAACCTAATATACAATACATATCCTGTTCCTAAGAGCTTACAATCTAATATACAATACATATCCTGCTCCTAAGAGCTTCCACCCTAATATACAATACATATTCTGCTCCTAAAAGCTTCCAATCTAATATACAATACATGTGCCCTCCTAATAAAAGCTTAAAATGTAGTATACAATTCATGCTATCCTCTTAAAAGCTTACAATTTAATATACAACACATGCCAGTTTACAGCCTAATATATAATATATATCCTTCTTCTAATATCTTACAATCTAATATACAATACATATCCTGGTCCTAAGATCTTACAATCTAATATACAATACATGCCCTGCTCCTAAAAACTTACAATGTAATATACAATACATGCCAGCTTACAATGTAATATACATTGCATGTCCTACTCCTAAGGCTATATTCATACATTGTTTTTTTTTTCTATTTGAAAAATCAGATGCGGAGCCCGAACAGATAATCTGTGACAATACTACCTTGGATACAATACATGCCCTGCTCCTAAGAGCTTACAATCTAATATACAAGACATAAAAGCACACACACCTCTCCTGAGAGCTTATGTTCTCATATACAGCAGAGATGCAGCACTCCTGAGAGTCGAGGGTCTAATGCACAGCAGACGCATCGCTCCTGAGAGCCGAGGGTCTAGTGTACAGCAGACACTGTGTGCTCCTGAGCGTTCACAATCTAATGTATAGAGAGCACAGTGCTCCTAAGACCGAGGATCTAATCACAGCAGACACAACGCTCTTGAGAGTTGAAGGTTTAATGCACGGCAGACAGAGTACTCCTGAGAGCCAAGAGTCTAATGCACAGGAGACACTCATATTCTTACAAAAGTGAAGATAACTGAGAACATGACTCAGTGTCAGGTTAACTTAAAGACCGGACTTATGCCTCGGCTAAATCAGCACTGAGAATCCTTGTTTATACATATTTGGCGTTTCAGTGCTGAATTAACTGAGGCATAAGTCCGGTCTTTTAGTTAACTCCTATACCGGCAGATACCAACATTTTGCCTCATGGGTTTCTGCACCCGCCCACTCTCACAGGCTGATCACAGAATGCAGCTTGCCAATCTGGTATGGGTTCTTATTTTTCTCTCTGTATAAGGAGGCGTTGACCCAAGTAAGCAGTGGAATTTGGGTGTAATAGAAGAGGTAAGGCTGTACTTAGGAAACGCATACATTTTCCTAGATCTACATATAAATCATGCCCTGCTTAAAACTTTTGATCAATAATATCTGTACCGAAGAGTCTCACAACTTTTTCATTATGTAGAAGTTCATAAATACTTACTTTTAAGCTTCCAACATAGTACATAATTGCCATTCTATGCAGTTAATGTCGTAGACTTCTGTTCCTCTACAAGTTATAATTTAATTTCAACCCATGCCAGTTGACAGCCTAGGTATTATATAATCTTTTAATTCAAAATAAAATTTTGTTGGTACATAAAACATAATGCTGTCTAAAAACTTACATGTATGTACATTGATTTTAAAACATATGGCAAGCTAAGGCTATTCATTTTTTGTTTCTGCAACCGGGGCCCCTACAGTGTCAAAATACTAGCTTGGCAACATCTCTGTAGAGTCTTTCTTATTTTAATTCTCTCTCTGTATAATGAGAGGATCAGCATTGACAGTGAGAATGGCCGAGAGATTGCTCCTAGAGCCGAGGTTAGTGTAAGACTGCCCGTTTTGAGCTTCACAGTTAATGTTGAGGAAAGTGCTTAAACCTTATTGATCAAAACCATCTGATTGAAGTAACACGAGGAGTCTCAAAAGAGTTAATGCACAGGAGACACTCATATTCTTACAAAAGTGAAGATAACTGAGAACATGACTCAGTGTCAGGTTAACTTAAAGACCGGACTTATGCCTCGGCTAAATCAGGACTGAGAATCCTTGTTTATACATATTTGGCGTTTCAGTGCTGAATTAACCGAGGCATAAGTCCGGTCTTTTAGTTAACTCCTATACCGGCAGATACCAACATTTTGCCTCATGGAGCATTGGGCCTCCTATTGTAAAGCACAACATTACCAGGTGAGCATACACACATTGGTTTACCTCCTAGGTTGTTGTCCTGCGGTAATACACTAGGGTGCACTTCTCTTGCCGTTCTTTCTCACACTTTTCCTAGATATTTTACAAACAGCATACTTATGGCTCCTGAAATTTGATAGGGAAGCAAACATAGAATCCAAATGCACAGATCTTAATTTTACCTCACACTCTTCGGCTACACAGTGTATAAACGAGGCCTTATGACTTGTCCTCTTAAAACTCTTAAGCTAAAGTGACATAAGATGGCTCAAGTTTAGAACTTTGTAACAACAATTGTGACATCATGTGATGTCTATGATGTCATCTGCCATGAGATGTCTATAATGTCGTGTTCTGTGATCATCATGTGATGTCTTTATAATGTCATAATAACAGACACTGTTCCTCAGTGATACATCAGATTGCTGGGGTTTTAATCTGCCATGACCTGTGGTCATCACCGAGTCCTTATTTACAGAAGGAGCCATCCAGATGGGATAATCCATTTAAGGTCAGGTTCACACTTGGCATAATTTGGGATATTTTTGAGCGCTAAATAAACAAACCCCAGACATGCACATTTTCTTTAGAATTGGGTCCAGGAACATTTACTATAAATGTCTTTCTTTGAAGAATCATCCAGACAATGTCAGAGAGGAACATGTCATGTGTTTACTGAGATATTTGTAGAGAAGAGTATGTTCATAGAGTAGATTTAGACTCTGATTCTGGGGGCAGATTCAGCGCTGAATCTGTTTCAGAATCAACATCCAAGCTGTCGATAAACTGATTAACATTATACCTTATATAAAACCGGTGTCGTCGTTCAGACTGCACTGATTTTACTCAAGCATTTTTGTTGAGTACTGTAAGCCCCTACACAAGATTTCAATTCTTTGAGGCACTTTAAGTGCCGACAATACAAAAGTATAGGAGGCAGAAATCTGCCTTGGACAGTCAGTGTCATTACCTTGTTGAAATTCCGCACTTGCAAGGAAACAACGCTTTTTTTGTCACTGACACTATTAGTGCCAAAAACCTTTCGCGTGAACTTACCCTAAATGGTGCAGTTCTGTTCCTCACATCCCCTTCCAGCTCCATGATGTGTGAACGAGGCTTTAGCAATGAGGAGCTACATACCTGGACTTGTCCTTTTTATGTTCAAATGACAAAAGATGGCTGTGGTGTAGAATCTTGTACATTCCACACCCATTGTGACATCATGTAATGTCTGTGATGTCATGTGCTCTGTGATGTAATCAGAACTGCTACTGTTGTTTTATGTATCAAGTTCACAACATAAAGGGCGACACATATGAATGTTGCTGCTGACAGGCTAGTTCTAAATAACTTTAAGGTAGTATAGAATGCGCCAGAATATATGAAGCTGTTCTTCTGCAGGTCATACATACAGGGCAGTGTAGAGCCAATACCACAAGTCTGGCTCAGGCACCACCTTTACCCTGGTCTGGCTGTTCTTCTGCAGGTCATACATACAGGGCAGTGTAGAGTCAATACCACAAGTCTGGCTCAGGCACACCTTTACCCTGGTCTGGCTGTTCTTCTTCAGGTCATACATACAGTGCAGTGTAGAGCCTATACCACAAGTCTGGCTCAGGCACCACCTTTACCCTGGTCTGGCTGTTCTTCTGCAGGTCATACATACAGGGCAGTGTAGAGCCAATACCACAAGTGTGGCTCAGGCACCACCTTTACCCTGGTCTGGCTGTTCTTCTGCAGGTCATACAAACAGTGCTGCGTAGAGCCAATACCACTGGTCTGGCTCAGGCACCACCTTTACCCTGGTCTGGCTGTTCTTCTGCAGGTCATACATACAGGGCAGTGTAAGGAGCCAATACCACAAGTCTGGCTCAGGCACCACCTTTACCCTGGTCAGGCTGTTCTTCTGCAGGTCATACATACAGGGCAGTGTAGAGCCAATACCACAAGTCTGGCTCAGGCACCACCTTTACCCTGGTCTGGCTGTTTTCTGTGATGTAATCAGATGCTACGTTGTTTTATGTATCAAGTCACACATAAAGGCACCATATGAATGTTGCTGCTGACAGGCCTACTTTAAATAACCTTAGGTAGTATCAGAATGGCCAAATATAAGCTTTCTTCTGCAGGTCATACATACAGGGCAGTGTAGAGCCCAATACCACAAGTCTGGCTCATGCACCACCTTTACCCTGGTCTGGCTGTTCTTCAGCAGGTCATACATACAGGGCAGGGTAGAGCCAATAACACAAGTTGGCTCAAGCACCACCTTTACTCTGGTCTGGCTGTTCTTTTACAGGTCATACATACAGGGCAGTGTAGAGCCAATACCACAAGTCTGGCTCAGGCACCACCTTTACCCGGGTCTGGCTGTTCTTCTGCAGGTCATACATACAGGGCAGTGTAGAGCCAATACCACAAGTCTGGCTCAGGAACCACCTTTACCCTGGTCTGGCTGTTCTATTGCAGGTCATACATACAGGGCAGTGTGGTGCCAATACCACAAGTCTGGCTCAGGCACCACCTTTACCCTGGTCTGGCTGTTCTTCTGCAGGTCATACATACAGGGCAGTGTAGAGCCAATACCACAAGTCTGGCTCAGGCACCACCTTTACCTTGGTCTGGCTTTTCTTCTGCAGGTCATACATACAGGAAAAGTGTAAAGCCAATACCATAAGTCTGGCTCAAGCACCACCTTTACCCCGGTCTGGGTGTTCTTCTGCAGGTCATACATACAGGTGCAGTGTAGAGCCAATACCACAAGTCTGGCTCAGGCACCACCTTTACCCTGGTCAGGCTGTTCTTCTGCAGGTCATACATACAGGGCAGTGTAGAGCCAATACCACAAGTCTGGCTCAGGCACCACCTTTACCCTGGTCTGGCTGTTCTTCTGCAGGTCATACATACAGGCAAAGTGTAAAGCCAATACCATAAGTCTGGCTCAGGCATCACCTTTACCCTGGTCTGGCTGTTCTAACTGTTCTGTGCCTATGTTTGGCATCAAAGAATCATAAATGTGTCTACTTCTATGATTGTGGTGCAACACCCCCAGAACGCCCCTAATCTTTGGTGCACTAAAAAGTGTTTTTGACACCTTACAAAGGCCCTTATCGCGCCAAAGTTTGGAGTGCGCCTGTTCATACATTCTTTTTGGCTTAAAGTAAACCAGAAAACTGGCACTGCCCCATTCATACATGTTGACCAAAGTGAATTAGTTATAAAACAGGGACTAATTGGAACTTGTGATTATTGTACTTATTTATTAGCACTAATTCCTGTTTTTAGAATCTACATTTACCCTTAAAGACACCATTTAAAAACTTTTATCCATATTTTGCCATAGTTACAGGTCATTACACCTGAATGGGATGAAGCTGTAGTGATCAGTTATACCAGATGCTGCCGCTACCAATAATGTAGAGCTGTACCTGATGAGTGATAAAGGGGGCTCTGCATTCGCCTCTCCAAATCACTGATTGGTGGGGAAAGTTCGATTCTGACCATCACATTAGATAAAAATAAAGAATAAGCAGCATCGATGGGGTATTATGCAAAAGTGCAAAAGAAAGTTTTATTCCACCATCAAAATCACTGTGTGCGAGGTTTTGACCCACAAACAGGTCTTAATCCAGCATGGCTACAAAGTGAACAGGGCATATATTACAAAACATATCATTAATTAATGTCCAATCAGCTTAATATGTTTGTCCAATCACCATCTAGTACATACCCCTCACATATGTAATCAAATAATGTGTTTCAACATCACATATAAATATACAGTATTAATACATCACACTAATGGGAAAAAACACCTAAGTGTATGGATCATAGCGTCATCTCACCGAACATACTGCACATGCGCCAGCTGTAGCATATCACCTGATCGGATTTGACCAATAATAGTGTAAGAGCGGCAAACCAAAGAGAGCACCATGGCCGGGCCCTGTATGTACTACATGCATCCTATCTATTGATCATACATTAAGCATAAATCTATGGCTGTATCTTACATCTCATTTCCTAGGCAACAGGAGTAGTAAACAATTCAGACTGTGGCTGCGTAAACCTTAATCCAGCCACATACTAGCAGCATATCAATGACAAAAGCGGCCAATTAAAGACGGTAGAAAAACAAAAAGCGTCATAATGGCATCACATAATTAATCCATTATAAAGAACACATAGATTTATCACCTATACAAAGAGAGGTCATCATGGAATAACAAATATATATACAAAATGTGGTTCATAAGGTAAAGATGCAAGGGCCAAGGATGACACTATATCAGTGGCACCCAATCAGAACAGCACTCATAGACTGAATAGGGCTAGCTTCCCTCAGGAAGCTCACCACCTAGACAGTCCCCTAACCACATAATCTTGCTTATTTCTCAAAACATCACAATAAATGACCAATCAGGTGTGCACAGAGCCCTATGTTAACAGATATGCATAAAACATACAGACCCAACTGGTAGTTCTCATAGTGTCCACTCAATCCTATCACAAAAATATGTGAATGACGAACAAAAATTTGCCATCTATAAGGAAAAATAACATGGTTATACATCAGACCCTTACATTAAGATTACGTTAGTCCCAACTTAATCCCAGTTTAATACCTTATATTCTTTATTAAGTCCTTTGGGTGACATCTAGGATGAAAATCCAATGTAACTCCTTTTTCTTTAGTAAAAGTTATCTATCTCCACCTTCTTCACAATTTCGGAACATAGTCAATAATCTGATACTTCAACCGACTAATATTGTGTTTTTTCAGCTCAAAAAATGTGCGGAACCAGGAAGATATCATAATCCATACCTAATGGAACTTTTATGTTTGATAATCTGCGTTCTCACTTCCATCATTGTCTCCCCAACATACACCAAACCACTGGGGCAGTTGAAAAGATATATGACAAATGAAAACAGACATGCATAGCAATCTTTGATGAAAAAATGCCTCCCAGAATGGGGATATGAAAATGGGTCCCCTTTAATCAGATTACTGCAACAAGAGCAATTGAGATATGGATAGTTATCACCCTTTGGTTTGTATTCTCCCCTTGATAGTTCCAATATCTGACTTGACCAAAATATCTCTAAAGTTCTTATACATTTTAACGACATCAAAGGAAATTTCTCAAAAGCCTCAATATCTGGACAATCTTGTTTTACCATAAACCAATGTTTCTTCAATATTCCTGCTACAGATGGGAACTATGGGAACTAAGACTAGAGATAAATTGTATTCTGTCATCAGTTATAACTTTAGTCACTATCTGAAGTAATTTACCTTATTCAGTTGAGATTGTCGTGTTTGCCGCTTGAGTTGTTGTTTATGTTTGCGGCCGCTGCACCTCCTTCTCTGGAATTTGATGTTGTTATTGAATGTCCTTTATTTAAAAAAGCATCCACCATATATTTATTTTTGTTGTGATTTCTGTGCTCTGTGGGTTTGTGGGTGAGAAGCTGTTGCATGCTAATTACTTTTTTCCTAATGAGGTTTATGTGCTGCTATTTTTACATTTTTTTTGAACATTCGCAAATGTTCAAACAGCCTTCATGTACTGTATATGGGGACATTAGGACTCTAGTTGCATTACATAGTAATATTACAATGATGCCGGTAATTAATTATTCCCAATTACAGAAAGGAGCAAGTCACACAAGTGTATGGTGCAGTTCTGATCTATATCCCTCCAGCTCCATGATGCGTAAATGAGGCCTCAGCAGTGAGGAGCTACATACCTGGACTTGTCCTCTTGTGAGGTGTAGAACCTTTTATATCCCACACCCAATGTGACATGATGTGATGTCTTCAGAACTGCCACTGCTGTTTTATGTATCAAGTTTACAAGCGAATTAGTTATAAAATGGGGCGAATTGGATCTTATGATTATTGTACTTTTTGATTCACACTAATTTTATGTTTTTAGAATATACATTTATCCTAAGAGATCTAAAAAGTTTCATCCAGGTTTCGCCACAGTTACAGCTCATTTCATCTGAATCGGATGAAGCTGTAGTGATGTGTAATACCAATAATGCAGAGCAGTACCTGGCAAAAATAAAGGGGGAACTGCAGTTTCCCCTCCAAACTCTCAATGGTCGTGGAAAGTTTGGTTTTAAACATGGGCTAACTATAGCCATAGCAGCCATAGCAACCATTATGGAGCCCAGAGGTTGAGGGGGCCCACTCAGAGGACGTGGCACCACTTGTTGCCAGCAGCATACAGGGAGAGGGGACATGAGTGCGCCCACAGCCTGACATGCAGGCTGTGGGGCTGCTCATGACACTTAGGTGACATTTTTGGCCTTCAGAAGCAGTTTTTCAACATACAATGGTTTTAACATATAAAGGTCTTACAGGAACCAATTAATATTGTATGTTGAGGGACCACTGTACTCAATAACGGACAAAGGGGTTGTAGTACATTAGAAAAACATAACTTGTTTCCTGTCATGTTTTTTTCATCATGCATTTGAAATAGACTGTGATGTCATACCTGACTTAGTCAATAGCCATAAGTATTACTTCCCTAATCAAATGCAATCCCTATAAATGTAGTCTGCAACCACTGATCTCGTAAAGAGAGGCTATAGGCCACTGTTTGCCCCAAGGAATTCTACTACATTTCTGTGTTTCAAGTGTCTTAGGTTTATATCAATTACATACCTTAATGTATATATACAAATAATTACCGTATATACTCGAGTATAAGTCGACCCGAGTATAAGCCGAGGCACCTACTTTTGCCCCAAAAAACGGGAAAACTTATTGACTCGAGTATAAGCCTAGGGTGGAAAACACAGTGGCTACTGGTGAATTTTAAAAATAAAAATGGATACCAATAAAATTACATAGGCAGTTTAATGTCCCCCATAGGCAATTATAGGCAGATATATGGCCCTATATGCAGGTATAGGCAAGTATATGTCCCAAAAGGCACATATATGACCCCATAGGCTTGTAATTTGGTGTTATTTGTCCACCATAAGCTGATTATAGGCAGGTATATGGCCCCATACGCAGGTAATAGGCAGGTATATGGCCCCATAGGAAGGTAATAGGCAGGTACAGTATATGGCCCCATAGGCAGGTATAGGGTAGGCTGTAGGCAGGTATAGGGCAGGCTGTAGGCGGGTGACGTCATCAGGCCGCGCACGCAGCGTGATGACACACGCTGCCTGTGCCGGAAACTCCGGACGGCCGCGAGTTTGCGGCCGCCCGGAGACCACTGCGGGGCAGGGAGCGCTCGCTCTCTGCCCTGCAGTGGTATCCCTTCACCTATATGCGCTCCGGAGGAGTCGCATGCAGGTGAAGGGATCGCGGACAGTGCCCGGGCCAGCGCAGTGCCCGGACACTGTGCGCTCACTCGGCATTCAGTTATATGCGCTCCCTGAGGAGCCGCATATAACTGAAGCGTCCCTGTCGGCGCATGGGCCAACGCAGCGCCCGAGTGCCGACAGTGACTCGAGTATAAGCCGAGGGGAGATTTTTCAGCACATTTTTTGTGCTGAAAAACTCGGCTTATACTCGAGTATATACGGTAGCTATACACCATTCCAAACCAGGTGCAAGTATAAAGAAATCCTCATGCTAGGACCAGATTTTTTTTCTTCAGGAAGCTTCTAGACAGAACAAAATGATTGACATCTAATTTAGCATTCATACCTTTTTAGCTGGGTAAATTTAGGTTAACCGATTACATAATAGCATTGATTATAACCCTTCAGCGATCAAAGCCATTTGGTCCAAATTAATAACTATTTCCAGTTTTACCACTGGCGAGAAAATGTAACCTAACAAGGACGATAATGAATTCTGTTATAAAGTCAATTATTAAATTAGTATTTTCTTTTAGAGATCATAACTATTAGTCTAAATTCTTCAGATTTCAGAGTTCAGATTTCCATATAATATTAAAACAACTTTAGCGTGAAATACTTTAAAGTAGTTGTCTTACCATGCAGTTTGACAGAGCCACACTTCATGGTCATGCAGTGGGTGGTTTTATAGCAGTGATTGGCATATCAGCTCTGATATTCCTAGCTGATCCGGTTACAGTGACATGACTGCTGGAGGTTTTTATATGGCAGTGTACAATGCTAAGAAGCTCTAAGGCTTCAAACTTGTCATTACCTTAGATAATCAAAGCTCATGTGTTTGAGATTAGACTAAGCAGGGAGTGACTCATCAAGGTCAAACTGACTGAAGGCAGCTTGGAGCAATAAGAGATAAGAAAGAGCAGGTAGAAGTGGTTGGTAACCTAAAGAAATTTGTGTACAGTAGCAGTAGATAAAATCTTCTTTATCTCATGAACAAAGTGTCATGCTGGTGGTTGACATGGTCAACAGATGCCGAACTACTCACCGTTTTCACCTCTCGGCTACCCCCGGTGTCAGGCCATCATGCAGTAACTGTGACCCCCATGCTCCAAATAGCTGGTTCTCACACATTGCTGTTGCTGCTCTGCTTACCTATCTTTAGGGAGGTGCGGCCAGACTTTACAAGGATTTAAGCCCATAATGTCTGTCAGTGTCTGGCTTCCCCAGTCTATTCCCTGCAGACTGTCGGTTTACCAGGCAGCTCCTTCCTTCCGCCCTTGCCAAAACCTTGTTTCCCTGTGACATCCTGTCCTGATTCCTGTGGGTGTCTTGTCCAGTTCCCTGTCATAGCATTGTGTGTTTTTTCTGCTATTATTGTTGCTACCCGGTTGTTACTGTACCGCCTTTCCTGACCGCTGGGTCAGCTGACAGTGACAGGGACTGTTCTGAGGTGGCACCTGGCTTAATAACGCCCTTTTGGAGCAAGCCTGGTCAGCGGCACTGTGGTTCCACAACCCGCCGCATGTAAAACACAGTAAAATCAACACGGCAGTATATTTAGTACTAGTCTTGATTTACCTACATGCTAAAAGCTAATTATTGTGATAAGAAAACCTTTTTAATTTGCCAAAATGCTCTTTTTCTAATGTCATATCCTGCCATAGAGAAGAACTTCATATAAATACTGATGCCTGAAGCAAAAAAGATTTGACACATTCAATTATTGTATCAATAGGAAAAACAACTATAAATCCCTTTCTTTAGCTTTGTGATGTTTAATATATTGCTTGCCTTTGATTTTCATACTAAAATCTCTTTACTAGATTTATAATGAAATAAACCTATAAGATTCTGCAGGTTGTGATGCAGTAAATACCAATATAACATAATAAAATCATTAGTATTGTTGATATTGATATAGATGCTGTAAGAGTTTGTAAGCAATACATCTTACAGTTGTCATTTTCTAGAGACGACCTCATACTTCTGATTATAATACCTTGTTCATATAAAGTCAGACATTGTAAAGCATTTTATTCAGAGTTTTATGTTCACTAAAAACAAAATTGTGCATAGAAATCAATTACTGGCACCCAGAAAACCTCAGTGCTGTAATATTATCCTTGACTTTAGTGGACAATAAATTTTACTTATTGGCGCACTACGGAAAACAAATTCCCTTAGCTACTCCAGACAGTGCAATGAACAGCCGTTCCTCCTATGACTATTCAAACTCCTCTATGCAAGCTAATTAATCAGCCTAAAATACACTTCGAGATGCTTAAGGCCAGTACCCCTATGGTATGAACCTGTGATTGTGCCAACAGCAATGTTCCCAGGAAACATATCTAAATTGCAACCAGCAGTTTAGATCTCTTGGTAGAGGCAGGCTTAGAATACTGATCAGAATTGCGACTCCAAAATTAGGATATGTGTCTAAAAAAACTGGTGTCTTTCTCTTCCCGATAACATGAACTAATTTAGCAAAATTAAATTTGTGCACAGTACAAGATAATTTTTAGAAGTGTATTGATTTGGAAAGAGCATAAATAGGTAATAAGGGTGGCGTTTTTTCAGATATTCGTACTTTATTTTGTATCTTTTTTGGGGTGATTGGCATTTGTAAAGTGTAAAAGGGCGGTGCACGTTTTTATTTTATTTTCGTGTTTGTGTTTTACTTTTTTTTTTACTTTTACCCAAAGGAAACTTGTACAGGTGATCTTCAGATCACTGATACAATAGAGAGCAGTATATAGCGACGCTGCTATGTATTGGTCTCTATGGCAACTGTCACTCACTATGCCCGGTCATGCCCACAGGGTACGGCCGGGCATGGTGACGTCACAGACAGCCCGGAAGCTGTGGACTGCTGAACGGATAGGATAACTTTACTATGCAGGACGGTACAAGTGCAATGTTATAAATTTTATATAGTTTTTTATGTTTTCTTACTTTTTTTTTTTTCCAGCAAAGAAATAAAGTTTTATTGATAAGGATAAAAAGATACAAACAGTCATGTAAAAAAACACGAAATGCCAAAAAAGCCATATATCAAACCTTATGATATAAGTATTACAGGATAGCTTAAGTAAAATATCCAACATGCATATAGGAATAGACGTAAGAATCACACAAACTCCAAAGATCAGTAGTGGTCACAAAAGTAAGCGGACACTCAGGGGTTACACAAAAATAATTTTAAAGAGTCATGAACCAGAGAAGTGTTTAGATTTCACCCAAGGCTCCCATTTGTGTTTAGCTTTGACTACCTCATGAGAAGGTACAATAAGGCAAGTCTCAGAGTTGTATTGCGTATTCATTCTGTTTATAACTTCAACTATAGAGGGAGTTATTGGTGATTTCCAATGGAATGCTAATCTGGCCACCGTTAGAGCATGAGACAGAACCGTCTGGAACTGATAGGGGATTTTATGGAAAGAAATATCCAATAAGGCTAGAGCAGGTGTTAAATACAACCGCTGGTATAGGATTTTTTGAAGTAACATTTCTACTTCTTTCCAGAAAGGCTGTATTATTGGACAGCCCCACCACATATGAATTAAGGAGCCTCTAATACCGCACTGTCTCCAACAAAAGTAAGAGTAACTAGGCGAAATATGAGATAAGCGGGCTGGGGTGAGATACCAGCGAAATCGGATTTTCCTAGCCAACTCTACATGGTTTGCGCATTTAGAATGCTTAGCAGTCACAGATGCAGTATCCAGCCAATCCGCAAAAGAATATGTGCGTCCAAACTCCTGTTCCCATTTCACAGCATATTCTGGTTTCTGAACGACTTCCTCATCAAAAAGTGATTGGTAAGCTGCCGATAAAGGCTTAAGATGTTTAGGATTATTCCAGAGCAGACTAAGAAATGAGGAGAAGATACCGGGCGGCGTTAACCAGACACAGGACTGAACTGCATGTCTTATTTGAAGAATACAAAGAATTGTTTTCAAGGGATTTGAAATTGTGAAGAAAGATCTTCAAAAGATTTAAAGCAACCTAAATGATATAGATCCCCTATGGACTTGATGCCAGCTTCGATCCAAACTGAAATCGGTATCTCTGGCGCCATTCCATAGAGAATGGAAAGAGGGCATTTGGACTTGTTCACATATATCTTACGACGTGTGACTATATATTTCCACCACACCTGTGCTGCGTGAGATAATGTTAATAAATTGAATTGTGTGTCCTTACACCCACACGCCATAGCCAACAAATGGTCTTTAACAGATCCTCTAGGAATGGTAGAATTTTCAATTTCCAACCAATGTTGGGAATCAGGGAAATTCCAGAATAGGGACAGAGGTTCTAAAATAGATGCTGATAATGAAGAAGACTAGGTACCGAAAAACCACCCTTACAACTTTTCTCATAGAAGTATTTTCTTTTGAACCTGGGATTCTTGGACCCCCAAATAAATTTAAGTATTTGATTTTGAAGTCTATTCAGCAAAGTTGACGGAAATAAAAAGGGCAGGGATCTCGAAACATATAGAAACCTAGGAAGGATGATCATTTTTGTAAGATTTATACGGGCCAACCAGGATATAGGATACTGACTGAGTCTGTTAATTTCTCTTGTTATAATGTCACCAATGATGTTCAAATTATTTCCTATAGTATCTGTTATATTCGAATAAATGCGAATGCCTAAGTAAGTGATAAAATCCAAAGCCCATATAAAGTTTAAAGAGGGGAGAGAAGACCTAAGCGCTGATCGACAATGTATGGGGAGAACAACAGATTTCCCTACATTTAATTTATAATAAGAAATGCGTGAGTAACGATCTAGGAGGTCTAAAAGGGCTGGTATAGACATCTCGGGTTTTTGACACATAATCAGGATATCATCCGCATATAAACTTACTTTATGAGCTCTCTCGTTAATACAGATACCTTCTATGCGGGGAGATCTCCTAATATGTTCAGCTAGTGGTTCGACACATAAGTCGTAAATTAGTGGTGACAAGGGGCAGCCTTGCCTAGTGCCATTAAAGATATTGAACGTTTTCGATAGGAAACCCGAGGCATACACCTTAGCCGAAGGGCATGTGTATAGAGACATAATTGCAGATAAAATGGGGCCACTAAAACCAAATTTAAGCAGGAGCTGTTTCATATATATCCAATTAATCCTATCGAAGGCCTTTTCCCCGTCTAAAGATAGGAGGGAGAAGGGCTCTTTACGAACATGCACTATTTGCAACACATTCAGGACTCGACGAATAGCATCCCTGGCCTGCCTTCCTCTAACGAACCCTACTTGATCTCTATTTATTAGATGAGGAAGAGTATCATTAAGTCTATTAGCTATAATTTTAGAGTAAATTTTTATATCTGAATTTAATAATGAAATGGGCCTATAGTTTGTTACTTGATCTAAGGGTTTACCGGGCTTAGGTATGGTAGAGATGTTCGCACAAAGTATCTCTTCTGGGGGGCGGCCTGTTACAGAGAAAGTGTTAAAAAGTCTGGATAGATGCGGGGCTAGAGTACCAACAAATAGTTTAAAATACTCAATGCTAAGTCCATCTGGTCCTGGGGCTTTGTTACATTTAAGCTGACGGATGGTTATCTCTATTTCCTGGGCCGATATTGGTTCGTTTAAGGAATCAAGTTGCTCCTGAGAGAGGGAAGGTAAAGAAACTTCTCCCAAAAAGACATCAATATCGTCTTTACATACATCCGGAACATTACTATTACTCTTAAGATTGTATAGGGAACTGTAATAATCAGAAAATGCGTCAGAAATTTTCCGAGGGTCATAGATTTTTTTATTATTTGGAAGAATTAGATATGAAATTCTAGAGTTGGCCTGTACATTTTTAACTCGTTTGGCGAGTAGTTTACCCGGTCTATCTCCCTGTAAAAAAAAATTCCACTTTAGTTTAGTTAAACTCAGCTCATACTGTTGTAGTTGTATGTTACTAAGTTGTCGACGGAGGGAAGTCAATTCGTCTTTAGTTGTCAGTAGAGGGTTGAGTTTGAAGTGGGGTTCAAGGACCCTGATTTTATTTAGGATATCGTTGATGCGATTTTTCCTAACACGTCTATCTCTAGCGGAAAGTTTCATTAGTATGCCCCTAATATAAGCTTTTTGGAAGCACCACAAAACTTCCTCCAAGGGAGCTGAAGTAAAATTTATCTAAAAAAACTCTGTAAGTAATTTAGTAATTTCTGTGGTATTCTTAGACAATTTAGGAGAAAGTTGTTAAGTCGCCATGAAGAGTGAAAAGGGAGAGAGGAACTGACCTTTAAAGGGGTTTTGCCAGGAGGAGCCTTATCTGCTAAGAAGCTAATGTAAACAAATCACGGAGCTGAAAGAGAGAGAGACGCACTCAGCCAGAGCACAAAGCTGCATAAGGGATCGTGTGACATGTTCACTGAAATAATCAAACGGCAACTTGTGGATTCTGTATACAAAAGACAACAATTTTTCTCCTCAGCAGCTTGAAAGCTCCTTCATGTTCTCTGTCATCAGATAAAGCAGGGACCTAATCACATTACAACTAGTTTATTCTGTATACAAAAGAAAACAGATTGCTACCCGGTGCCTTGAAAACTTCTGCAGCTCAGTCTCATCAGATAAGAAGCTCTCTCTGCGCAAGCCCGTCCAGCAGCTCTTGTCAGGCCGTATCCAATATAAACTTTGAAGTAATCAAGGGCATGTAAGGAAGGCTGTAGCTCTCTCAGACTACAATTTTTGTAATTACCTATATTTAGAAAAGTGATTAAAAACCCATTTTGGAGGATCCCACGTCAAAATTACATCGTGGCAAAACCCCTTTAATGTCAAAAACACCGGTGCATGGTCCGACCACGTTCTAAATCCAATATTCGAATTAGACACTGCTAATAGAGCTTGTCGATTGAGTAAAAAGAAATCAATTCTAGAGTGGGAATTTCTAGCTGCTGAGTAATGGGTAAAATCTACCTCAGTTGGGTGTGCATAGAACCAGGGATCATTATTATTATTATTATTTATTTTAAAGCGCCATTGATTCCAGGGCGCTGTACATTCGAGGGGGTTACATACATTACATAAGTCAAACGAGTACAGTGATAAGGGATAATGACAATTGGCACGACAGAGGGAGAGAGGATCCTACCCGCGAGGGCTTACAATCTACAAGGAGGGGGAAAGAGACAGGAAGTGAGGGGCAGACATGTCTGTGGAGGAAGTAGTGACAATTTTAGTGAAGGTTATAGGCAAGCCTGAAGAAATGGGTTTTCAGGTTGCTTTTGAAGCTGGTGAAAGTGGAGGAGAGTCTGATGTGTTGGGGCAGTGAGTTCCAGAGTGTGGGTGAAGCACGGGAGAAGTCTTGGAGACGGTTGTGTGAGGAGCTGATAAGGGGAGAGCAGAGGAGAAGGTCCTGTGAGGAGCGGAGAGTTCGTGAGGGGAGATATTTTGAAATTAGGGCAGAGATGTATGGAGGGGAGAGGTCATGGAGAGCCGTGTAGGTCATGGTTAGTAGCTTGAAATGAATTCGCTGGGCAATGGGAAGCCAGTGAAGGGATTGGCAGAGGGGAGAGGCAGAGGAGTAGCGAGGAGAGAGGTGGATAAGACGGGCAGCAGAGTTAAGGATGGATTGGAGGGGAGCGAGGGTGCTAGCTGGGAGGCCACAGAGAAGGATGTTGCAGTAGTCTAGGCGGGAGATGACAAGGGCATGGACCAGCATTTCATCATCATGAAGGTTATCTTCTGAAATTAAGGTACTGAGCTCTGGAGCAGATTTAGAACAACCACTAGATCTGTCTTTAGATTTGTCAATTACCATATTAAAGTCACCGCATATTATTAAGTGACCTTTAAGGACCTTCTTGACCTTAGACATAACTTTAAATAGGAAGCGAAGCTGGTGCACATTCGGAGCATAAATACCTACTAAGGTATGAGTAACTGAATTCAACTCACATTGTAAAATAATATATCTGCCACCAGGATCTATAATGGACTGAATATGCGAGAAGGCGATAGTATCTTATATAAAAATTGACACACCAGCTTTTTTTTGAATCTCGAGCGGAATGGAATGAGACCGGAAATTTTATATGACAAAGTCTATGGGTGTCTTTATTCAACAAGTGTGTCTCCTGAACGCACACCACATCCGCCCGAGATTTCAAAACGTCCTTCCACAGTAGTGAACGCTTAAATGGGGAAGTAAGACCATTAGTGTTCAAAGACATAAATTTGATACTCATAACTGATCAAAAAAAAATAATATAGATGTCATACATGTTGTAGATGTTCAGAATATGATACCTGGCTGGGAAAACCTTTTGGTTAGACTCAATATGGCAACAATAAACCAAACTGTTAACTAAAAGAACAGTAACCAATGCAGACATCAAAACTGCCTATAACAGGAAAAATGCAATGTAATAGAATTTCCGTAAATACGGAAAACCAAAGTGGGGCAAGTCTTTGCCTATCTTCGGGAAAAGTAGGGTACTAAGTAAGTACAACAGACTTAGGAGAATCCTGAACAAAGGAAAATATAAAACTACGATAAAGATACATATGTTCAGTCATTAGAACGAGGGCGGGATCGGTTATGCTTCTCCGACCAGAGTGGGATGATAGCTTCTGGTCTGGATCTCAATTTTTTCAAGGGGGTAGAGTTGGGTGAAGACAACAGATTCCAAGACAAGAGGACTTCTCTTGCATGAGATGGGGTATTGCAGATAATTGTAGTGTTGTCTTTCGTTATAATTAGCTACACAGGGAATCCCCAATGGTACGCGATGTTATGATCCCATAAGACCTTAGTGAAGGGAGCAAATTCTCTACGATTAATCATCGTTCCAGCCGACAAGTCAGGAAATATGGAGATATCAGCAAATCTCGTTGGGAGGGGAGGAAAGAGTCTTTAATCTTAAAAAAATGGATTCTGGCAATGACATCATGAGGTATTGAAGGAGCCAGATGTTTTGGTTTTGGCAGACGGTGTATGCGATCAATCGTTAGCTCTAGTTGTGACGCATCTGGGAGTACAATCGCAAGAAGGTCGGTCAAAAAGGGAGACAATTCTTCTGAAGAAACCGATTCTGGGACACCTCTTATGCGTATATTATTTCTTCTGGATCTATCCTCCAGGTCAAGTAGCTTTGAAGACAACCGCTGCACCTCCTCCTCTAGTTCCGCGTTTGCATCTATCAATAAATTGTGAGAGGTGGCGAATTCTGCCATTTTTTTCTCAACATGGTCAGTCCTGGTGACTAATGACTGGATATCTGACTTTAGTTCTGTCATCATCTGTTTAAAATCATTCTGCAGGCTATCTCGGAATGATGTGAAAAGTCTCTGCATAGTAGCTTCCATTGAAGTCGGACGGTCAGATGTGTCCTGCAGCTCCATATCCACCAATCCAGGACGGGACGGCGAAGATGATAGTTGAGAAAATGGGTTCTGATCTTCCATAGGTCGCCGTGTAGGAGAGGTGTGTTGAAAGAATTCAGTGAGCTTTGCAGGTTTTGATTTTGTATTCTTTTTTTGCTGCGCTTCTCATTTTTTTTCGTTTGACAAAAGTAGACATATATCAACAACAGTAGGGTTGAGCGATTACGTTGGCTATCGACATCGGCGATGTCGATATTTCCGGGCCCCCACGAAAGGGTTTTTTCGATGTGACATCGATTAGACGATGACCATTAAAGTCTAGGGGAGAGCAACAACACCTTCTTCTTACACCCAAACAGGGCTGGAGAAGCTGGAATTAACATCCACAAAGCAAAGATCCCTGCTACATCTTAGGCACAACACTTAGGCATAAAAGCCACAGAAAAAAAGTCAAAACACCATTCATTATCCCTGTCTTTACTACACAGCCCCTTTTTTTAAACCCTGCATCACCCACAAATTAAAAAGTGCCAAAAAGGCTATTATTTAACCAAAATTTTACTTAACTACATTAAAAAACCCGGTCCTGGAACGCAGAATGCCCCCAAAAAAACCTGCATGACCCACAGATTAAAAATGCCAAAAGAAAGAATTTTTTTAACCACCTTTTTAGTTGAACTGGACATGACTAAACTGCCCCTGGACCGCAGTATGACCTTAAACCTTCGACCCCCAATTAAAAAGTAAAAACGGAAAAAGGAGTCTTTAAAACCACCATTTTAGTTGAACGGGACTTTGACAAACCCTGTCCTGGACCACACAGACCCTTTAAACCCTGTCTACCCACAGTTAAAAAGTGCCGGAAAAAGGAGTCTTTTCAACCACCTTTTTTAGTTGAACTGGGCATTGATAACCTTTTTCCGGGACCGCGATACCTTTAAAAAACCTGCCTGACCCCCAGATTAAAAAGTGCCGGAAAAAAGGAGTTTTTAAAAACCACCATTTTAGTTGAACGGACTTTGATATACCTGTCCGGGGCCCCACAGCATGACCCGGGGCCGGGATTTGTGGTGGGGTAGAGCCCAGGCGGCGCCCCATTATCTATTAACACGCAGTTAAAATCCCCTGAAAACCAGAAATGAAAACTGTCGTGCGAAGCGAGTGGGGAAGCGGAAGTGTGAGAACCCCCCAGCCTTCCTCAACACAGTCAAGACCGGGGTAGCGCTTCCCCTCCGAGAGTGCGGACCAATTTGAGCTTCACTTGGAAATACTGGGGTTTAACACCCCTGTTACCCCCCAGGCCCCCTTTTTCTTGGCATTCTTTTTCTCATTTTCCTCAACGGGGCGGGAGGAAATTGCCCCTCTGTACTTTTTTCTCTGTCCGGCTCCATACTCCATGCCCTTTTAAAACCTACACTGGTCAAGTTTTCCTGTACCTCCCTTGTACGATTCAGGGGGAATTTTTTACCACTATTTGTACATCAATTTTATTTTAATTCTAGAAAACAATTTTTTTAAAATAGGATGGAACCCCACCATGTCTTTTGTTTCTCTTTTTTAATTATTAAATGGGTTGTCTCAATACGGGGATTGAAAAATGTTAAAGATCTTGCAAAACAAGTCTTTTTGCAATATGTGTCCTTTAACAGGTCCTACCTTTTCCTTTTTCTGACAAAAACCATCCCCCTTGAGTCCTCTTGAAAAATTGTAAAACAAATGTTTTTTTAAAAACAACTTTTTTTTTATAATGGGAAAACCTGTATTTAAAAGCTGCATTTCAAAGCAAAATGCCCCCAATAATTCAAAGCATGACCCTTGAGCCACTTTGGAAAATTTGTAAGAACAAAGTCTGTTAGAAACACTTTTTTTTTAAAATGGGGGACCTGTAGTAAAGCTGCATTTAAAAGCAAAATGCCCCCAAAAGTTCAAAGCATGACCCTTGAGCCACTTTGGCAATTTGAAGAAAAAAGGTCTGTTAAAAAACAAATTTTTTTTAAAATGGCCTGTAGATTGCGCATTTCAAAGCAGCATACCCAAAAAATTAAAAAATGACTTTTCAGCCACTGTTTAAAAATTGTGAGGAAAAATGCCCCAAAAACCACATTTTCTTTTACAAAGGACCATGATTATTGCTGTATCCACAGCTACAATGATCCCAAAAAATTATAAATATGACCCAGACCTTTTTAAAAAAATGTGAGGGAAAATGCCACTTAAAAGCCACATTTCTTTTTCCAAAGGCCCATGATTTTTGCCATCTCACAGCACGACCCCAAAAAAAATTATAAATATGACTTCTCAGCCACTTTAAAAAATTGTGAGGGAAAAAAGCCCTTTAAAAAGCCACATTCTTTTTTCCCAAAAGGAAAATGATTTTTGCGTATCCCCCACAGCTACATAACCCCAAAAAATTTAAAATATGACTTCTCACCACTTTTAAAAATTGTGGGGGAGAAATCCACTTAAAACCACATTTCTGTTCAAAAGGGACCATAATTATAGCTGATCTCACAGCAACAGATCTCAAAACCATTGACAATGCGAAAACTTTTTAAGAAAATGAGTAAAATAAATACGTTTTGCATAAAACCCCTTCTTTTTTTTACACCCTCCTCACAGAAAAACCCAGCAAAAGACTTTTTGGGAAAAGAGAAAAAAAATTTCGGGTAAAAATGATCTTTAAAAAAAAAAAACTTTTCAAAGGACCTTTTTCGTTTGAAGAGGAATTGAATAGACCCAACAAAATCTTGACCTGGGCAATTGGGCCCAAAAAATCACAAGACCATGCCTGTTTCATCTTGAAATCAAACGACCCACATTATCGTGGAAAGCCGGGATGCTTTGTCTGTAATGCCCCTCCAGCTGTGCTGAAGGTCTGCTCAATAGACGCTGGCTGCTGGCGGACAACACCTCTAGGCGGGGACGACCAGCTGGGGCCATTCGTCCATTTTGATCCCGAAGTCTTTTTGGGGTCCGGAAAACACAAAAAAAACATGGGTGTTAGACGATAGTCAAGACCCATGATTTTAAAGCTGACCTTTGTTTGGATGGGTGCCCTGAAATTGCATGCTTGGGAGGGGAAACAAAATTGCCAGAGGCCCCCCATTAGGCTTCTCCCAACCTTGCCGCTCCTGCCGCCCGCCTATTGCACTCTCTGCGTCCACGTCCTGATTTTTTTTTCCACCGGGACAATTGGGAAAGGAAGCGATGCAACAGATGTCCCAGTTGATCAATCAGCAAGTCTCCTTTTTCCTGCTTTTTTACTCTCAAATTTGGGGTTGGGGGGAAAGGAAAGTGCGATTTTTTTTTGTAGGGGGGATCCAGGAGGGTGGCCACCCAAACGTTTTTTCTTGACCCTTTAATGCGAGATCATTTGGAAAGGGAGCATCCAAGACCAGTGAGAGAGGGACCTTGTTTTCCCAACCTTGGACGGGGGGCACAGCAAACGATCTTCCCATTTTCCCTTTTCCTCCCCCAAAAATTTTTGCGCCAACCTTTTTTCCAAGGCGGGGACTCGGTAACATCGGTGTCTGGGAATCCCTCCTCCTCCTCCCGCGGGCCCCCCGGCACAGCTTCAACACAGCCCTGACTTGCCTAAAGAGCACCCAGAAGCTGATCCCCACCTTGCACAGCTCTGGACCCCGAACACGCCTAATAAACCAAAGAAATTGTGAAACTGTCGGCCTTGTGGATTTGACGGAGAAAAGGCTCCGTGTCCGCTCTGTGTCTGTCTCCTCCTCCGTCGCTGTGGGGACCTGTTGTTTCAGAGTGTCCAACGAACGTTCCCGGACTAAAAAATCAAACCCCAATGCCATGCTGACAAGGGCATTGGTCCGCACTGACCATTTTTGGGGGCTTCCCTTTAAAACTGGCAAGGATTTTCAGACTCTTTCACCTTCCCCACTCTCGGGGGCTCAAAACCCCGAGGTCCGCAAAAGCTGCTTTTCAGGCCCGTGTACTTCGTACTTCGTAAGGCTTTTTTGGGTGCTGCCCCAATCGCTGGAGCTGTGGAGGGTGGAATTCCACGGTTGCCCACGTCAACAATGAGACGGTTTACGGGGGGGCCCCACTGATCTGCAAACCAGCCAGGGGGATAAGCAGGGTGCGAACGGCGGGAAGTGCGAACTTAGACTTCGGCCTTCCCCTGGGGGAAGTCCGACCCGGGAGCTCTTTAAAATTCTGGACGACAAGGGTTTTTTGACATGTGCCAGGCAAGGATTCTCCAGCCTACCGATCTTAAAGGGGGGCCCCAGATTTCCCCCCTTTCGCACACCACCTGCCTGGCACAATTCTTGGGACCCAGCCACGCTCGGGCTCGTTGCGGGAGCCCCACACTCCTGCCTGTGTGGGAGGCCCCCCAAAAAAGATTAAATTTTAACACGCCGGTTTTTCCCGGGGACGTGATGCCACCAAGAAACCCTTGGGGGAAAGAAACCCCGCACCCAAAACCCTGCGGTTTTTGGGAAAGCGGCGCCGGCCTAGAGCCACCTCACCCCCCAAAATCCACCCCAGCTCACCCAGTGAGCTGTCCAAGAATACGGCCTTTCTGTGCTTTCTAGTCCCCGTTTCGGTGGCTCTAACTTTTTCCGGCACAGAAGCAGACAACCGCTTTTTAAATTTTAGATGACACGTGGCTGGCCAGGCAGGGACGGGGTTTTTGGCAAAGAAACCTGCTCCATCTGGGATTGGGGGAGGCAAGGCCATGACGGGCGGAACCCATCGGTCCACCAGAAAAAAGGCAAAATTTTTCCAAGGCCAAAAAACCGGCAATGCCGCATTCAGGTTTTTTCTTGGGGGTTTTGGGGAAAGTGTTTCTTCTGCCCCAAACCTGGAAGACAAAAGGGGGCTGCTAGACGGCTGCTTACGGGGTCAGGTCGTCAAACTGGCGGAAGGAAGGGGTAGGGTGGGCCCCCTGGTGGTGCGGTGGTACTCGGGGGACGGTGGAGGCTGAAGCAGAGGCGATCCCCCGATCAGACTCTGAGAGACAGGGACTGGGGAATGCTTGGTGGTGGTGAGGGGGCGGAGACAGAGGGGGGGACAGTGGTTGGAGGGCCCGGGGCGGTCTGGGGCCTTTTTTGGCCAAATGTTGCCTCCTTTCAACTCATGCATTCGCTGCAATGTGACTAGACATGTTGGGTGGTAACCACCCAAGGTTCTTTCCCTCTACTTATGCTTTTTCGGGAAAAGGCGGCATATGACACGCTGGGTGAATCGAGGCTTGGTCAAAGAAGGCCCGGCTTGAAAGTCCGGGCTTTTACGGGAATAAACGAGAGCGGGTTTGTGCTGACCGTGGCTGGGGGAATCATATCAGCGGACTTTTTGCGACCGCCCTTCCCTTTTTTGAGGCGGGAACCCCCCTACTGACACACCCCATCGTCTTCCTCCCGTCCAGTATGAAGGCCCCACAACAAATTTTGGGTGAAAAACCCCGTTGGTCCGCAATGTCGTCATCATCATCATCAAACCCGTGACTTTCGTCGTCCTGACATTCTCATCCAGGGCTGCGGGCTTTCAAGCAAGAGGGACTGCAAGGCGTTGCGACCGCCCGGGATTTTTGCCCATAGACCGGCTTCCTCCTCCTCTGATGGGATCATTTAAATGGGGATCAAGCAGAGAAAATCACCTCTTTGGGCCCCTTGAAACCTTTAACATGCCTCACGCCAAACCCATTTTGTCATCAAAAAGGTCTTCAGAAAATGGGTTATCCACATGGGGGGTACACAAGTTTACATTTGGGCTGCTCATGTTGGACAATCGGTAGCTGAAACGACATTTGTGGCCGTGACTGGGGGGAAGACGCTGGATCAGGGCATTAACCCCCGAAGCAGATTGGCGACCTGTTCGTTACCGAGATTTACAGGGCCCTGACCCGATGACAGGCCCGACGGTCCTGCAAGATGCCGCTGGCAGCATGTTTTTCGCCAGCACTGGAAGAGCACCTTCCTCTCGACCTCACCTCCTGCCTATCCCCCCTTGCTCCTTTCCACCTAATTTCGCTCCATGTTCAGAAATATACAAAATTTTAGAAGGGATGGAAGATTTTAGGAAAATCTTATTAAAAACGGCAAATCACAGCTTTCCAAATCCCTCAAATCAAAACAAAAAATTTCGAAATTTAAATATAACTGCAAAGTAGATCAAACAAGCAACAAAGCTGGCCTGCGCCCAAAATGAAAAAACACGTATCTGAAATGTATTCGGGTAATAAAAGTATTTTTTTGGGGACCAAAACAATTCAAACCCGTGGGAACACCAATTGCTGGATTCAAAAATTAACTGCAATGGTCTATCAAAAATCGGACAGGGGAAAAGTGCAAAAAACACGTATCTTAATGTATCGGATAAAAAAGGGATTTTTTGGCACCTATCAAATTTACCGGGGTAACACCAATTGCGGATTTAAATTTAACTGCAAGGTGGCTCAACCCAACAAATCTGGGGCTGGGCAAAAGTGCAAAAAAACACGTACTGTAATGTACGGATAAAAAAAGGTATTTTTTTGGGACCTATCAATTTACCTATATAACTACACAAATTTCTGGATTCAAATTTTAAAAGCAAGGTGCTCATCAACAAATCTGGGCTGGGGAAAAGGGAAAAACCGTATCATAAGATTCGGATAATAAAAGGTATTTTTGGCACATCAATTCCCCCTGTGGGGACTAAAAAATTGCAGTATCACATTTTTAAATGCAAAAGGGCCCCAATGAAAAAGCGTAGTGCACCAAATCAAAAACACGTAACTGTAATGTATTTGGATAATAAAAGGTATTTTTTGGCACCTACAATTCACCTTGGGGGCTAAAAAATTGCAGTTTCACATTTAAAGGGAAGGTGCATCAATGAACAAAGCTGTAGTGCACCAAAAGTAAAAAAAAAAAAAACCTGTAATGTATTCGGAAATACAAAGGGATTTTTGGGCCCTATCAAAACCCGGCGACTTGCTGGATTCTAATTTTAAACAAGGGGGAATATCAACAAAGGTGGAAAGGGCAAAATAAAATTTAAAATGAAAACCTATCTGAAATGTATCGAAATAAAAGGGAGTTTTGCACCTAACAAAGAGACCTGCAGTTACAAGAAAAAAAGTTAAACCTATAATTCAGGGGCCCAATTCCCCGGAAATATTTTCAATAAAAACGTTTTAAAAATAAACTATTGCAATGTCTACACAAAGCCTTTGGGGAAATTAACCCGTATTCTTATAAACTTGTCTTGTTCGCCCCCCGGGGGCCCCCCCTCCCCCCCCCCCCCCCCGTGACTTTACAGCGGTAGATGCTCCTTTAAAAATTCTCTACCTAACATATAAAATCCCAATCTTAATCAAACTAAATTGAAAGGATCACAGCTAATAGTAGGGGTTTTCTCTGTGAAGAAATAAAAAATTTTTCGCTGAGCTTTTGGGACACAACAAGCGCACGCCCTTCCTCTGAACCTGGGAAAAACGAGGCTAAAACAAAGGCTGTTCAGAAAAAAACGAGGTCATGTGATTTTTTTTCCACCCAATCGCAACCATACACATCCCAGCATGACGTCGCACTCACATCCACCCCTCTTTCTGTAACTGATTTGCTGGCCCCCAAAAATTTACAAAGCACCGAAAAAGGGCGAGATCTTAAAATGTTTCCAGATTTTAACCTAAAATTATCCAAAAAAACAAAAAAAAATCCCGATCACCATAAAAACGGCCGATTCAACTTTGTCGAAAATTTAATCCCCAAACACAATCAACGTTTTCTATAACCTGTAAAAGGGGTTTTTTTTTTTTTTCTTTTCCTTTCTAAACCCTTTCCTTCTCCCCCTTACTCCATAAATTTAGATCCAAACAATTAAGGCTTTCTCCTTGCAGACCAAAAGGGAAACTCAAAATCACAGAGTGAGGAAAAATTAATAGGTGACACAAAAGGGGCCCACTACCAAATATTCTTTTTTCTCTGCAGAGAAAGGGAAGGCAAGGACCCCCAGAACATTTTAGAAAAAACTAACAAAAGATTAAATTAGTTTTAAGCTGACAAAGGGAAAGTGGAGAATTTTAAAAGATTTTTTAAAAACTTCCGGGAAATGAAAGATCAAACACGGGAAAAAATGGCAGAAAAATTTTTATCTATACTTTTTGTTGTTATTTGAAAAGTCGCTATTTGTCCACATAAAACGGGGGAGGGTGCATGAAGGGGGAAAGGGGACAATAATTCGAAGTACAGACTTAACTCTTTAGCTCGCAGCGGGAAACGGTACTTTAAAAACTGATTTTCCCCTTTGGGGGAAATTGTGAGCAGGGCGAGAAAGCCCCCACCACATTTATAATGGCCCCCCAACCCCATGGAGACTATCGCTGGGAGCTTGCGCTTCTGGGGCCCAAGAGATTACCCCCCCAAACCCACCGCCGCTCATTCACCGAGGAGGAACTCTCAATTTTGTCAGCAGCCCCCCTGCCTCTTCAGGGCCGCTTCCCGGGTCACCCCGCACAAAAAAAGGTACGCTGACCGAGACCCCGCCTCGCACGGTCCTGGGCGCACTCCCCCTCCTCCCTTTTCCCTAGGCCGGGGGGGATGCCGAGCTGGTTATTATGTCCCTGCCGGAACTTCGAACCCCACTCTAAACCTGGGTACGGGGGGATGTTCCGCGGGGCCGCCCCGCTGTCGGGACGCAGTTAAGCTTATTGAGCCGTTTTTTGAGAACCCCCCCGTGGGATTTCCAAATAAAAAAAACACCACCCTTTCCACCAGGCCACGCCCCCATGTTTTCTTACTTTTACACAATAGAAATGCATTTATAAAAAACTGCTGAACTGATTTTCTATTAAAGCGGGGGGACCTTTTCTTTTGGGGTTTTCAACATTTTCAAAAACCGTCTGAAAACCCCAAAAAACCCTCCTAGGGAAAGCCTTACTTTTTCCCCCCCAAATTACAGTTTATGGTTAGGGGACACTTTGTGACAGGGATGAAACTAGAATTCAGAGGGCCCCATAGCAATATGCAATGGACCCCCAACACTTTATGTTAGGAAACCATAACAGCAACATATGTAGCAATAATTATAAATAATACTGCCATACAGAGAGCAACAAGATTGTTATTCTCTATAAAAAGTGTAATGTTTCGGAACCCTTTTGTGAGGACCTTACGACTGCTAGGAAAGTTATGCCATCTTTGTATCGACTTTTGTAAAAAAGAACCATTAATAAGTAGAGATTATCCATAGTGAAAAACCCATTTAATCTGTGTCACTCACATTTATTTTAATCCACCAGTAGTTGGATGGATGGAAAAAGTTATAGGTCCTTAACGTATGATCTAACAGATAGTGGGGAAGACCATTATTTTATATTTTTAGTGAGCAGAGGCCCTTTTGCCTGCGAGCCCCATCGGTCGACTGGTTGCATGTACAATACTCTCCCCCCTGGCTACAGGTATGTTGCAATTTAACTAAAATTTTTAAATATATACTTGTTTAGTAATAAAATAGAATTTTCTTCGTTAGTTTTTTTTTTTGCTCATGTTCTATTTTGCAAACTGAATAGTGACATAAAAATGACAAGTAAAGTGTTAGAATAAGTTGTACCCCCATTGTCAAGATCGCAACTTTACATCTTTTTATTAAATTTGTTTTGTTTTAAAATATATGTTTCATGCAAGCTTTAGGCAAGTCCTTGTAGGGAACACTTGTCTGTACAGCAGAGCAGACCAAATTATTGCATTATTTATAACACGAAAATATTTAAACAAGCTTTTAAAATATTTATCCCAACAGTGATTGAATATAACTTTAAAAAGTGTATCACTCTGTAATGTAATAGCATACTATTTTTATAGTTATTTTGTCTTTGTACAGTACTTAGTTCACATTTAGGCTATGTCCACACGACGAGTAATTTAAGACGGAATCCACATGGAGTCTGACTTGAAATACTCATCTACATCTGAAGTAAATCATCTCTATTGACCTCAATAGAAAAAAATGCCTTGTAGTTTATACAACACATATTTTTTTGGGCATTTTTTTAAATAAAAACTTAAAAAAAGTTCATTTTTTGGTCTTAACAAAAAATTACATTGGTCATGGAGAGGCTTTTAAAAAACCCCAAGTAAACGGTCCAAAAATGTTATGTTTTTTTTTTTGACAACTAGTCCCAAAAAACCCCAAAAGAATAATAAAAGGGCCATTTCTGACTGTAAATCGAAATAAAAAATGACCCAAAAACTGCTTGAAATACACATTGAAAACCACATGGTCCAATGCAGTTTTAAATAGCAGAATCTGGCAGGTAAATTTGTCCTTCATGCCCCAACCGAGATAATAGAGAACAATGACTCATCTACTAAATAAATCTTTTAAACAATTTAAAAAAAATGAAAAAAACCTCTGGGAAAAGGCAATTCTGGGCCCCGCTTGAATTTCCCTCTCCTCAGTACAATACTTATAAAAAAAGGCTTTACTCCACATTTGGTGCTTAAATTCAACTGAACCATTTCGAGCAGTCCAGCTGTACACTTATACAATTGTATAAACTGTACCTGCCAGAGGTTGCCATCCCAAAAACAAGTTGCAAGTTTTTCCCACCTACAAAGAATGGAGAGGTCTGTCATTTTTTTCGAGTACTCTCACCATGGGGACAAATCAAAATCCGAAAAAACAAATTTTATGATTTTTTAAAAAAATTAATTTTTCATTTTATTGCATAAATAAGTATTTTGATGCAAATGAAAAAAAGAACTTAGTACTTGGGGCAGAAAAACCCTTTTTTTGCAAATTTAGCATGTAATCGTTAAAATATTTTTACTATGTAATGTTGGTTTTTTGTCTGTACTTATGCCCTCTACATTGTAAAGAGCTGCAGAATATTTTGCATTATTATTATGATACACTGGGAGATATGTATAGACTGTACATCTTCCATGGGTTCTGTTATATTTGGGGGACTATAAACAACCCTTAGAAAATTTTATTTTTGTTATTAGCCCATGTATTCTACCCATAAAGACCCCTAAACTGCTCTTTTTCTGTATCAAATCTTCCCGCATGTTTTCTTCAGACGGTTTTTCATAAAGAAATACACCTTCCCCCCTCTGGGGTTTTTACAATCCCCCTTTTAAATAAACGTAACCCTGTAGTTTTAAACCCCCCGTCATAGTCCCCATCCAGCCATGTCTCAATTATCCCCCCTATGTCATTTTTTCTACAGCAATAAGTAATTCTAATTCAGTATTTTGTTTTTGAGACCCTACATTGGTCATATCAATTTTTGAGATTTTTTCCATTTTCAATCCTTTAAACCCTTTTTCTTATAACTTTTTCACCACCCCCCCTTTTCCTTTACCCACTCCTTTAAATTTACCATGACAAGTTTCCCCTGGCAGAGAGTTTCACAGCTATGCTCTTTTTTAAAAACCCTCCTATGTTTAAAGAAAAAACCCCTTTTCTCAAAAACTAAAGGGAAAGCCCCCTGTTTTAGGTACTCCAGAAGAAGATCTTGGGAGAGATTTCTATTTGACCTTTGGGTATTTTTAAAAAATTTTCATTAATCCCCCCCCGACGCCGTTTTTCTCTAAAATAAATAATTATTTTTGCACCGTCTTTTAACCCGCAAGTCTGCAATTCCTTCCCTGTGACTGGGGGCCCAAGACTGTGCACAATATTCCATGTTGGGCCCCAAACCCTGACTTGTAAATTGGGAAAGAGTTCTCATTGGTTCCTCATTACCCTTTAAATACACCCCATGATCCTATTTGCCTTTGGGAGCGCAACCTGGACACTGGTGCTACAATTAAGTTTACTGTCCCCCTAACATTATAATTTTTATGAACAACACTGAAATATAACACTTTGGTACAATTAAAGAGTCTTTTTACAGCTTTAAAACAGTGTAAATTTGGTGTGCCCTCAAAATAACTCAACACACAGCCATCAAGGTGTAAACTGCTGGCAACAAAAGTAACTCCAACCCATACCCTAACTTTAACCCTACCCCAAACCTAACACAGTCCCATACACAGCATCCAAATCAGCTGTGTGAATATACCCTTAGACATTTACAAAAATATTAGCTAGTAGCAGTTGAATTTTTGACATTCTTATACACTACTTACAAAAAGTTAGGGATATTTGACTTTTGGTTGAAATTTCAGATGAACATACATTTTTTTTTAAAATGAACTAAATGAGACCATCTCTTAACTGTTAAATGCACATGTCCAAATGTTCAATGTTTAGGTACTTTGTGCACAACTTGCTGATCTCTAAAAAAGGAGCTTAATGACAAAATTCCCAACAGATGTTTGATCCCTGAATCACCCGATAAATTTACAATGAAATGACCACTTCATGTTAAACCATGCCCTGCGGAAATGGATGATGAATGCCACACAACTTCAAACCTGTTTAAGGGAGGTTCAAGGCATCATCGTCTTGCATGGGCCATGGAGCTCTACGCTGGACAAGGGACCAGTGGTTCTAATTGTTGTCTAGGGATAAAAGTCGATTCACTCTGAGCAGAAATGATGGCCATCAATGATGCTGGAGACGTCAAAGAGAGTGCTATGCATCAGACAGATCAGGTACTGGACGGGTATCTTTGTTGGTTGTCTAGCACATAGACCATATTGATGTTAATAGTTATGAATGGTCCGGTTCCAAAGGGCATTGTTTATAATGTCATCAGTGTGTGATGTAGCCAAAGGATTTCCACTTATTTGCCTTTCTATGAGTCTTCCAGTCTCTTTGTATCCCTAGTGAAACCTGCTGATGATACTCTGTGACACTCTAAGCTCAGTGGCCACTTCCGTCTGAGAAAATCCAGCTTGAAGCCTCGCATAGGCGAGGAACTGTTGCTCAATGTTAAGGTGATGTCTTGGTCTTATGATGTCACAATGTGAACAGCATTCTGAGGAGGACTGTTTAGATCCCAATTCAAATTGAGTTCCTAAATTTTGTTGGTGATTCAGGAATCAAACATCTGTTCTGAATTTTGGTGAATTTTTCCATTAAGCTCCTTGTTATGGTATGTTCACACGGCGTAATTGCGGTGCAATATGCCCGAAATGCGCCCCACAATTATGGTAAATCATAGCTCTCATAGAGAGAATGGGTACACTCATACGGTGTATTGCGGCGTGTACTGTGTTCGATGCAATATGCTGGGTGTATTAGAAGTACGCCCTAGCCAGCTTGTACTTCTAAAGTGCAGTTCACTTCCCGGCTCAAACGCTTGGAAGACGTGACATGCCACTTCTTTCAATAGGCTTTCAATACACGTTGGGGAAGATGTAGGTAATTCATAGCTCTCAATGAGAGCTATGAACTACCATAATTGCTGGTACCCTAAGGGTATGAATTGCTGTAATTGTGGGGCACATTTTGGGCGTTTTGCAGCGCAATTATGCACCAAAATATGCAATTATGCAAAAAGTACTGAGACATTGAACAGTTGGGCATGTGCATTCTAAAGTTAAAAGATGGTCTTTTATTCATCCTTAAATTTTAACCAAAAGCCAAATATCCCTAACTTTTTGTGAGTAGTGAATCTTATGAGTAGTGCTGAGCAAACCATTAGAGAAAAGGTTTGTTCGAGTCGAACTTTACGGATTTTTAAAACTCGGACATAACCGAACTTTTTATGGGCGTTCGAGTAAAGTTCGCGATCGAACTGTGTGTTCGCCGCACAATTTTTTACTTTTACTTTCAGCTGCTTCCTGTACTTTTGGTGTCATCCAATCAGTGCAGACAATAGAGAAGTGTCCAAAAACGTCACCAGTGACGTTATAGGGATCTCATTGGCTGCTGAAATCATATGACCCTGTACTATGTATTACACTGTATTTCCTGTTGAACGCCATTTCCAGTTCAATCTCTGTACTGAACACACTGCTCCCTGTGTCTGCTTGAATGCTTGCAGGAACCCCATTTCTCAGTGATTTTAGAAAGGAAAAGCTGCTAGTTAGATTAGTTAGTGGATGGGGGACAGTACGCTTAGGGAATTATACACAGCAATAGTTAGGGAGTTTTCAATTGCTGCCTGCATCTTTCACATCTTCAGTCTGAGTGCCCAGAAGTTCTTGTCTGTTGTTTTGGGAGTACAGCTAGTGGAGAAGACACAGTTAGCACCATTGAAATTATAGGGATTCAAGAACAGTTGTGATTTGCTGTTTTGCTGCCAGGGTTCTTCCATAAGACCCTGTTCAACAGATATTCCATTGAAAAAATTATATTTCTAATCCTATAAGTTAGTTGCCAAGTATAGGGATTCACGAACAGTTGTGATTTGCTGTTTTGCTGCCAGGGTTGTTCCATAAGACCCTGTACAACAGATATTCATTGAAAAAATTCTACTTCTAATCCTATTTGCAAATTATAGGAATTCAATATGAGTTGTGATTTGCTCTTTCGCTGCCAGGGTTATTCCATAATACCCTGTTCAACAGATATTCCATTGAAAAAATTCCAACTTATAGGTATTCAAGAACAGTTTTGATTTGCTGTTTTGCTGCCAGGGTTCTTCCATAAGACCCGTTCAACAGATATTCTATTGAAAAAAATGATATTTCTAATCCTATTTGCTAGTTGCAAATTATAGGAACTCAAGAACAGTTGTAATTTGCAGTCTTTGAGGTAGAGTTCTTCAATAAGAGACCGTGAACAAATTTTACATTTTTAAAATTTATCTTTTTCAACATGGAGCAATCTAGAGGTGGTAAGCGAGCAAGGAGGATCATAAGGCGTGGAGCTAGCGGTACGAGACAAGGCACTCCTTCCAGTGCTCCAGGCAACACACAACCGAGCACATCATCAGTCGTAGGACCGTCAGGCCTGTCATCACTTGGTTGGTCCCCTGTGCGTCTCATTACTGAAGATTGGCGCCAATCTGTTCTTTAGTGGTTAACACAACCTTCATCCAGCAGTTTTACCTTCTCTTCCTCTCAGTCAAGGGCACAAATGTCATCATTATCATCCTCAGTCCAACCTGAAGGCCAAATGTTACCCAATATACAGACCGCTCCAGATAATCCATGTTCTGAAGAGCTCTTTGATAACACAATGTGGTTGCGGTCAGAAAGCATTTCAAAAGATCAAGAGGCCAAAGAGGATGATTTTGTCTGCTCTGACACCCAATCATTAAAACCCTCAGAGGAAGAGAAGAAAGCTGGTCCATCTGCAGAAATCCCGAGGTGTTAGCAATGCCTCGCAGTGCCTGTGGCTTCTAGCCCACAGCTTGAGGATGTAGACTGTCAGGAAGGGGAAGTCACCTGTGATGATGAGGACATTGTGGATCCAAAGTGGTCTTTTGAGCAGCAGCTGGTGAGTGCATCATCAGTGGAAGAGGAAGATGATGGGGTAGTGTCAGTATGGGTCCAGCCTCAGAAATGGAGAGGGCAGTCGCACAAGTCCGCTAACATTAATCCGCCAGCCATGGTCAGTGGTGGCAGCGGGAACACCACTACTAAGTTTTCACCGTCTAAGAGGTCCAGGACCTGTGAGGCCTGGGCCTTTTTCGATCAAGCCTCAGATTCGCTGACTGACGTCACATGCCAGGTTTGCTTTCAACGTGTCAGAATAGGAAAGAATCTAAAGTGTTTAAGCACCACAAGCATGAACAGGCACTAACATGTGGAAGAGTCACTTGGAGAAAAAAGGCCACACAGGTCCTGGGCTTTCAACCACCGTGATATCTTCTGCCTTCTTCTTCTCTGCCACTTCCAAGCCCAAGCAGTCCTATGCTGCCGATGTGCTGGAGCAGCATGAACAAGCACCATCCCCAGTCCCAGATACTGTCGGCTGAATCCCACCATCAGCAACAGTCTACACTTTCCCTTTTCCCCAGTGTGACCTGCACGCTGTACAGCAGCCAGTCCAGCAGCCGGCCTTCTGTGTACTAGGTATGGGAGCAAAAGAAAGGCTTTCACCCCAACCATCCCAAAGCCAAAAGCCTGAATGTCGGCATTGCCAGGCTGTTGGCCTTGAAAATGTTGCCTTTCCGCCTGGTGGACACAGATGGGTTCCGCCACAGCCCTGGCATGCCCCAAATATCAAATGCCAAGCAGGCATTTCTTTGCCAGAAAAGCTGTCCTTGCTCTGGCCCACCACGTTGCAGAAAAGATCTCCAGCGCATTGGCTGCATCTGTGTCCACCAAAATCCATCTCACTACAGAGACATTGGACTAGTAAGCATGGTCAAGGGCGTTACATCTCACTGACTGCCCACTGGGTGAGTTTGGTGGATGACAGTGCCTCTGGTGATGGGTCTCGGCTGACACTCTTCAACACTGCAGGGATGGTGCAGAGTCCAGATCCTCAACCTCCAAGGGTAGCATCACGTGCCAAGAAAAACCAGACCATTCTGAAATTAATGTGTCTTGGAGACCGTTAACACACAGGTCAAGAACTGTGGACGACTTTGCGTATGGAGACCGACCAGTGGCTGGGTGCTAAGAACCTGGCACCAGGCAAGATGGTGTGCGACAACGGGAGAAATCTCCTTGCTGCCCTTAGGATCGGTAGACTTACGCATATCCCTTGCCTAGCACATGTCCTAAACCTGGTTGTGCAGAAATTTCTCAAGCGATACCCGGGTCTTGACTGTCTGCTGAGGAAAGCTCAAGGTATTTGCTCACACTTTTGGCGTTCGCACCCTGCTTCGGCACGACTAGCAGCATTGCAGCATAATCTGGGCCTGCTCGTCAACTGTCTCATTGTTGATGTAGCAACACATTGGAATTTCACCTTCCACATGCTCCAGCGATTGTGGCAGCAGTGTAATGCCATTATGCAATATGAAGTGTCGCATGGCCTGACGAGCAGTGGTGTGGAACTCGGGGTGTTGAGCCATAGAGAGTGGAGGCAGGTGAAGGATCTCTGCACCATTCTTGGCAGTTTTAAACATGCCACCAAAATGGTCAGTCAGGACGATGGCATTGTCAGCATCCCCATTGTGATCATATTTTTACTGGAACAGGCGCTAGACATTCTGCGGCATCCTGAGGTGTCCCAAAAGCCCATTTGACACATAAGAAGACACCGGTATTGGAAATGGCACATGGTAACTGGCAGGGGTGTCAATAGGGCAGTACTCCTGTCAGGGGTCCTAATCAAAAAGGTGCCCACTGATATGTTAAAAAATAGAAACTAGTAATGGGTGGAGGCCCCATTTGATTTAGCTTCATGGGGCCCTGAAAAGCTTAATAGATGACTGACGGCAGCCCTGGCTACCACTGCACCCCCTATAACTAAGGCCCTGCCAGCTGGACCTCCGTGTTCCGCGTTGTGGTGTTCTTGCTGCCACCACATATATGACATGTTCTTGGGCCCTGGTGCAAAGAGTGATAGGGGGCTCCGGCCAGTTACCGGTGTCTTCTTATGTGTCAAAGGGGCCCCGTAGCAGCTGCTACTGCTGCACCTCCTATAGCTACACCATCCTCATCTTTTCAGTTAGACATTGAAAGGAATGAATTATTTTAGCCTCTCAATTTTTTTTCTGCGACTCTTAGAGCCAAATTTTCTGCACTAAGTTGTTCCACATATCCATTTTACTGTTATGGATGCTAATTGCAGCTTCTCCTCAACTGTATAGGTATAAAAATTAACCAGAACATCTTCTCCGATTGACTTTAATGAGGTTTGAATTTCAAGTTCGACTAGAACTTCAAGACAAACTTCTCAAAATTCGAGGTTCTTTGCTAAACTCGACCTTTTTAGTGTTCGCTCATCACTAGTTATGAGTGACATAACTCAGACACCCAAGAAGTGGTATTTTAAGCCTGGCCTCAGCCAGCTTTAGTTCTCCACAGACACCAGTTACAGAATACAGAAATGAACAAAACAAACCCTAGGCTGCCTGGCCACTAACTTAAGACACAGTGAGTACCTCATTACCCAATGGTCTGTGTCTACCGTATAGGACCACCAAAACCACAGTATTCTTACTGTCTCAATACTAGCCTGGGGGCCAGAGCTCTTCCCCTTGGCTCCTCTGCTACTCCACTCCAAATAGCAGACTACGCCTCCAGTCTTCCTGTAGGACCAGGCTTTCATAGGTCTGGTAAAACCCGGACCTGAAATGTGGGAACGACCTTCCACCCGCCCTGCAGCCATTCCGGAAATATCCAGCACATAGTGGCTGGGTATCAGCTATAATACATACAAAGGTCAGCAACCTAGTGTTGCTGATCGATGACTGCTGGCTTCCCCCACCAACACTAGGCCCTCAGTGACACGTCCTTAGCCACCTTGTTGCAGAACCATGAGACCACCTGTCACAATACATATCAGGAGGTGTCATAAATGCTCTCCAAAATTGTATTGAAAACACAACTTTTTTTGCCATTTTTGTTTTCTGTCATCATTTGCATTGATTTTATTTGAGCAAAAGCCAAGAGTGGATTTAGAGGAGATGAGAAATATAAAGGAAGAACCTATACTTCTCCTTTCTGCTTTATCCACTGCCGGCTTTGGCTTCAAAAACTGCATGAAAAACTACAGTGGCAGTTATAAAAGATAAAAAATCCATGTGTGAAATTAGCCTAATCTTTCTTTAAAATGTGAACTATGGCTGATAAGCATAATGTCAAAATTTCTCCTTTAATCATATTTCTAATTGTAACATGTACTGTAATATGTTGGACATTTTAATAAGGTAATGATTGTTATTAAGTGATTGTAAAGCAACATATATAATATTTTATAGATTTTTTTGAATCTGTCCATCTTTTCTTTGCTTAAATACATCTGAATGATTTCCTAATTTTTACATCAGTGCAAATTGCCGTTAGAAGTAAAATCTGAAATTGCATTTTAGAGATATGAGGAACCGACTCACTGCTAAAAACTTATCTCAATCTGTTACTGTTTCAGACATTTCAGTTTTAAACATTAAGACGATTACAATTGAGGACATTTCAAAGCCTTGCTAAAACTTTAACTATAATTAAATATGTATGAATCTAATCTAAATTATACATGGAATTGACGAGTTACAAAATGAATGCTTAGTTTGTGCTTTGTGCCCATATTTTTGGGCTGTTCAATTGTCAGTTAAGAGGCAGCAGAACATTATTCATTTTTTGGATATAACTACAAAGTAAGAGACACTCTGTGAATGAATCTGAAGTTTGAATAATATTGTTTATTTATTGGACAGCGTCCTACATTACTGGAATAAGTTATAGGGTAATTGTTATTAAAATATTCACTAAATTAGTTATTCATTCCCTTTCTCATCTCTCTGTCTTCTTGTTGCTAGACTAATTAAGTACAACATGACACACAAAGTAACTAGCTGGATGAAAGACAAATCTCTCAGTGGGCACAGATATGTTGCCCGCAGTTCTTTGCCAGGTTGATGAATCAATTTCTTCTTATTTTTTTTTCGTTTGCCTTAGAACATCAGAATTCAAAAGGTTAAAGTTCAGCAGGATGTCCTCTGAGGATAAATAAGTCGCAGTTTTACCAATCTAAGCAAGAAAACTCAGCAACTTATTTTCTATATTAGAACCAGCAGTGATATAAGTGCATGTAAAAATTACATTTACATGAACATATGGTATGATAAATTAGAAATGCTATGATTTCTTTTTCCCCTTCTTCCAGATAATTATTAATACATCTTTTTGACATGTTTCCTTTGTAAGAATCTGATGCATTATCGGAATTTGTAGCACACCATATCTGTTTTGCAGAGGTGTAGCTGTAAAAGATATGGAGGTTGTGATTGCCCTAGGGTTAGGAGGGGTTTTACACTTGAAATAATCTATAGTTATAAGAAAGGGTCCTTCATTATAATAGCTCACAATATACTCTTGATCGATTCCCAACTTTAATATGTGGAACAACCTGACAGAATGTATTCAATTTCCCTATAGCGTCACCGCAGGATAAATTGCGCATAACACAGCTCTCTGTAACAAATCCTCCAATGCATGAAACAATCTTTGTAAGGGCCTTTTCTCAGTTATTCATTGGGAACTGGGAAATTGCTTTCATATTTGAGGTAAGGTTTATTTGGAGGGCCATATAACAATGCTGCAACACTCATACTTTGGACACATTGGGGCACATTTATCAAGGCAGTTGTGCCAGAATTCTGGAGCAATTTGCAGCAAAAATAGTGTCGTACATGCTTTGCACCACATTTACTATGTGTTTTAGACAGTTTTCAAACACTTCTGCTCCTCGTTCATCAAAAGGGCATTGCGTCGATAAAAGGGGCCTCACACAAAGGGGGTGCTCCAAAAATGCCCCGGAATTTTGTGGCAGATAGTGGCATAAAAGTAAGACAACTTAATGGTGGTACAAAGTTAGACAAGACAGTTTTAACCTGTGCCAAATTTTGGAACACATCAAAGCTCATCTTTCATTTCATATAGGCTGTCGAAAAAGTGGTAACTTAACCATGGAATTGAAAATATGGTGGGATCTTACCACTCTCAACAACTACATTGATAAGAATATGATCCCCTGTGGACTGAGACTAGGACTAGGTAAGTTTCCTACCTCTAATTATTCGGAGGAGTTTAAAACACAGTGGGAAAAGATCTTGAGTGAATGCTCTGTGAAATTGATGTGTTTAATTGTTTCTCATGAAGAGATTGTTTTGAAAGAAACTTGTGAGAAAATTAAATCTTTGCAACACAGCATTACACCTTATCAGGACTTACAAGAATTTAAAGTTATGGACACTAAAATCAAAAATAATCTCGAAAAGCTTGAAAACATCATTACTGAAACCAAAATATTAAGTTCATTCGTGATTTGCAAGACTACAGAATGGGTCAAGTCTGCAACTGGTCTTCTGATTGTACTTGTTCTATGGTCCCTCGATCAATATTAAAACATGGCAGAAAATTTTACCAACGTACTAATAGAGTGAACTTTAGCTCCACGGAGGTTGAGACCTCGAATACAGCTTCTGAGGTTACAGATCAAAGTGAACAGGCTGCCAGCGGTCCGGTCCCCAAAAATAAAAGTAAAAGAAAGTCTGAGAATGCTAAAAATTCAAAAAACGCAGAGGAGGTCAAAAGCACCGCAGATCCACAGCGGTATCCCAGACGTCAGAAGAAAAGTTAGGTCGGGAAAATGTACAAGTTTCCAATCTATCTTCCAAAATTTTGTCACAATCACAGATTTCTGTTCTATCTCATGGTCTTTCTTTTTCTCCCACATATCATTTTGACATTTATCATACATTAATGGATCTGGACAAGTTTGCCAGGGATGTTACCATTCGTCGACACTTTGAATGCTGTGAAGTTTCTAATGTTTCTGATACTGTGGATTGTGATAGTAATGCTTGTATTTCTAATATTTCTTCACCATCTTTTATGTTTTCTGAGTTATCTGCTATAGCTCAATTACAATCTTTAGAAAGTGAACGTTTACCTGTGAACCAAAATGCTTTACCTACATCTAAATTTAATATTAAGAATAAATATTTCTATCCTGTTCAGTCTCGTACTGCCTCTCTTGATCGTTTTCAAGAAGAGGTTGAGATGGCATTAATTAAATTGTCACAAACTAAACATCAGGTGCCAGGTAATCTTACCAGCAAGGAGAAAAATATAGAAAATATGTCCGATATCATAATTTGTTAGGCAGCCAAGGGGGGTGGTATAATAGTGATGGATCGTGATGTCTATAGAACAGGTAATCTTGCATTGTTATCTGATCAATCTACATATAGAATTTTAACATCAGATCCCACTGCACCCTTCATGTCTGTCTTGACTAAATTGGTGATGGAGGGTTTCAATTTAGGTTTTCTTACTAAAAAACAAAGATATCTTGTGGTTTCTACCTCTCCCACGGTGGCTATCTTTCATTCCTTTCCCAAGATTCATAAACCAGGGTTTCCACCTCCTCTACGTCCCATTGTAGCCATTGTAGGTTGGTTGGACAGTTTCTTGCAACCTTTTATTAAATCTATACCTGTTTTTTTACAGGATTCTACTGATGTTCAAAAAAACATTTGATCATTTTAAATGGCAATCCAATTTTCACTGGATATCTGCTGATGTTCAATCATTATATACAGTTATACCTCATGATGGAGTTTTTGCTTGACACCTTATCATATCGCCTTAAACATAATTTTTTCAAATTCGAACAAGTTTTTTATTTACAGATCATGGGTGCCCCCATGGGAGTTAAATTTTCTCCTTCCATTGCCAATATTTATACGGCATGGTGGGAACATTTTTTTCTGTTTTCAGATCAGAACCCATTTTTTTCTGACATTGTCTGGTATGGTCGCTACGTAGATGATCTTTTGATTGTCTGGAGTGGAGATGTGGCGGCCATACCAGACATGTCATGTTATTTCAATAATAATTCCCTTTCACTTAATTTTGTTTTTCACCATCATCCATCACATATTGATTTTTTGGATCTTTCTTTATGTGTGGTCTCTAAATATGTTTCAGTGTCCACTTCAGGAAAAGCATGGCTAGCAATACAATTTTGTATGCCCATTCGTGCCATCCCAAACATACTGTTAAAAATATTCCTGTAGGAGAAATGTTGCGTGCAAGACATAATTGTTCCAATATGGACAAGTTTCTTGCGGAAAGTTTTGAGTCTGAGGAAAGATTAAAAACTAGGGGCTATTCTCATTGGAGCTTAAGATGTGCCAAAAATATAGCATTAAATACTTCCCATGAAAGCCTCATTGCCAAACAACATAAAATTGTAACATTGTATCTAAATATGTCCCTCAGTCTCCTTTAGTATTCTCAACTACTTACAGTGTTGAATTTCCTGAAATTTCAAATATCTTTAAAAAATTCCTGCCAATATTAACATTAGATCCTCTTCTTGCTAATAGCCTTTCCAATGGTATTAAATGTGTAGCAAGAAGAGCTCCTACATTGAGGCAGCGTTTGTCACCTAGCTTAGTTCGTGGTTCTATCAGTACCCCTACTTGGTTGCAATACCCTGGTTGTTTCAGGTGTGGGCATAGCCGATGCATTTGTTGCGGTTTGATTAAGGTATCTAGTTCTTTTGAACTGTTCCAAACTAATAAAAAAGTATGAAATCAAACAATATATTAACTGCAATACTCAGTATGTCGTCTATTTGTTTTCTTGCTTGCACTGTCGTGTCCAGTATGTTGGATGTACTTAAAGAAAGTATTAGAAGACATCTCTCAGACGCTAAGACTGCAGTTACACAGGACGCATCGGCCGTGTCCCACCACTGCATTCGTTGCCATGCAGGCAACACAGAGACTCTCTCGGTACAAGGTATCGAGAGAGTTAATGCATCTGAGAGAGGTGGGGATTGTAAACGTAAATTGTTAAACCGTGAGTCCTTTTGGATTTTTACATTAAACACTAGAATGCCATGTGGTCTCAACAGTAGACATGATATTATTCTACACTATTGATTTCATTATGTCCGTTTTACTGTTGTTTATGTCTTATGTCTTTTTCGTATGTTCACCATGCTAATGATCATCACATGTGTAATTAATTGACGTTGCTATAAAGGTGTGCTTATGTTTGTAACTTGCTATGCTACGACTAAGGGCCGACACACACTTGGGCCTGAAACGCGTCAGATATTTTTTCTGGATGTACTTTTTACTTTCTCCAATAAAAGTGGATTTTATTGCATTACAAAATCAGCTGGACATTGTTTTCTTCTTCAATTTGGATTTCCTACATTGCCTGCGGAGTCCGTGCTGATGCATCTGCTACGGTGAGCTAGTTGTTCATGCTATTGTTTGAGAAAGTGGTACTCTGATTGGTTGCCATGAGCTCTGATTGGTTGCTATGGGCATTAAAGACAGTGTTACTGCTGGACAGTTTTCATACATAAGGCCTATTATGCAAAAAAGAAAGACTCTTAGTAAAAGACATTACGCTTGGCAAGGTAGAAGATCACTGAAAAAAGAGAGAGACCAGCAATGAGTTGGATTAACACATTAGAAAAAGATATGGATTCCAAACTCTCTGCACTTAGAAACTTTACTAAAAACAGTTCAGAACAACCATTCAAGGAATTGATGTGAGTTGAAATCAATGCAATGGCACTTGATCATCATCATAACCATTTTAGTACCTAGAGTTTTTTTTTTCTAGCCTGACTTTTCAATTTTAACTCAATGCACTCCTGTAAATTGTAGTTGTTCCTTAAAAGTTTAAAGTAGAAAACTATGTTACAAAAAGTCTTTAGTTTTCCAAAGCTTGATTAATTCTTGTTTTATGGATATATCAGAGAAAGGAACCAGTCATGTGAAACCTGCTCTCATCTACAAGCAGGGGAAGCGGGGGAAGATGAGAAAATTGATGAATAGAAGTGAGTACACTCCTTACATTTTTGGAAATATTGTATTATATCTTTTCATGGGACAACACTGAAGATATGACACAATGATACAAAGTAAAGTAGTCAATGTACATCTTGTATAACAGTGTAAATTTGGTGGCCCTTAAATACCTCAACACACAGTTTTTAATGTCTAAACCACTGGCAAGAAAAGTGAGTACACTCCTAAGTGAAAATGGACAAATTGTGGCCAAAGCGTCAATATTTTGTGTGGCTACCATTATTTTCCAGCACTGCCTTATCTCTCTTGGGAATGGAGGTCATTAGAGCTTCACAGGTTGCAGCCACTGGAATCCTCTTCCACTCCTCCATGATGACATCACGTAGCTGGTGGATGTTAGAGATCTTGCGCTCCTCCACCTTCCATTTGAGGATGCCTACAGATTCTTAACAGGGTTTAGGTCTGGAGACATACCTGGCCAGTCCAGCTCCTTTATCTTCATTTTCTTTAGCAGGATAGTGTTCATCTTGGATCTGTGTTTTGGGTCGTAATCATGTTGGAATACAGCCCTGTGGCCCAGTTTCTGAAGACAGGGGATCTATCCCCTACCCCTTTAACCGCTGAAGCAATTCTGGCAGCACTCAAGTCTGTTTTGAAAAGACAATTTCTGGATATGATACAGAGCATGTGCACTCAACTTCTGTGGTCGACCATGACGAGACCTATTCTTGTTAAAAAGCTGTATGGTTTTGGGTGCTGGCAATAATCTTATAGCCTAGGCCATTATTATGTAGAGAAGGAATTATTTTTATAAAGATCCTCAGACAGTCATTTTCCATGAGGTGCCATGCTGAACTTCCAGTGATTAGTATGAGAGAGTGAGAGAGAGATAACAACAAATTTAACATACCTGCTCCCGATTCACACGGAAAATTTTCTATTTAAATCAATATAGAAGGTTGATAGTCGCTTTACAGATGGTTTTAAAATCCAAAAACCATCTGTAAAACCGGCTGAAAACCTTTTCCATGGGGACAAGCCCTTATTGTGGTGAGACAGTAGCCTCTGAAGCTGTAGTACCATAATCTAAGCCCCTCAAAAAATTCCCACAGATATAACTATATAAATGGTCCCTACAATAAGTATGGTGAAAAGCTATTTCATGTAAAACCCCTCAAAAGACAAGAGGACACTCCCTCAATCTGGAGAAAGAAAGATTCAATCTCCAGAGGAGAAAAGCCTTCTTTACCATGTGAACTGTAACTCTGGTCACAGCAGGAACAGGTGAGGGCTTCAGCAAAGGCCTAGATAACCACTTACAACTAAATAATATTAATACTACAGTTGAAACCAGAAGTTTCCATACACTATATAAAAGGACACAAATGCATGTTTTTCTCATTGTCTGACATGAAATCAGAATAAACCTTATCCATTTTAGGTCAGTTAGGATTACCAAAATTATTTATATTTGCCAAAGAGAGAATTTTACAGGAATTTTTATTACTTTCTGCAAAGTCAAAAGTTTACATAAATTTCATTAGTATTTGGTAGCATTGCCCTTAAACTGTATAACTTGGATAAAACATCTTGGGTATCCTTCCACAAGCTTCTCACAATAGTTGATAGGAATTTTGGCCCATTCTTCTTGCCAGAACTGATGTAATTGAGCCATGTTTGTAGGTCGTCTTGCTCGCACATGCCTTTTCAGCTTTGTCTATAAATTTTCAATGGGATTGAGATCAGGGCTTTGTAATGGCCACTCCAAAACACTGACTTGGTTATCCTTAAGCCACTTTGTAACCAGTCTGGAAGTATGCTTCAGGTCATTGTGCATTTGGAAGTCCCATTTCTGCCCAAGCTTTAACTTTCTGGCTGATGTATTGAGATGTTGCTTCAATATTTCCACATAATCTTCTTTCCTCATGAGACCATGTATTTTGTGAAGTGCACCAGTCCCTCTTGCAGAAGAACAACCCCACAACATGATGCTGCCAAACCATTGTTTCACAGTTGGGATGATGTTCTTAGGCTTTCAAGCTTCTCCCTTTGTCTTCCAAATGTAACGATGGTCAATATGGCCAAACAGTTCAATTTTAGTTTCGTCAAACAACAGGACATGTCTTCAAAAATGTAAGTCTTTGTTCCTGTGTGCATTTGCAAACATTAATCTGGCTTGTATTTGTTTCTTTTGGAGTAATGGCTTCTTCCTGGCAGAGTGGCCTTTCAGCCCATGTTGATACAGTGCTCATTGCACTGTGGATAATGACACAATCTTACCAGCTTCCGCCAGCATTTTCACAAGGTCTTTTATTTTTGTTCTTGGATTGATATGCACTTGTCGAACAAAAGCACATTCATCTCTGAGAAACTGAACCAGTCTCCTTCTTGAGTGGTATGATGGGTGGACATTCCTATCTTGTTTGTACTTGCATATAATTGTTTGTACAGATGAACGAGGCACCTTCAGGTATCTGGAAATTGCACCCAAGGATGATCCTGACTTGTGCAAGTCCACAGTTCTCTTTCTGATATCTTGGCTGATTTATTTAGACTTTCCCATGATGTTACAAACATAAGCAGTGTGTTTCCGGTGTGCATTAAAAAAAAATTCAATCAACAGGTGTGTCTCTAATTAACTCAGATGTTGCCAATAAACCTATTAGAAGCTTCCAAAGGCTTATTAATTGTTACGGGTGTCCCTACGGCCCCCGTGCCGGGCCGTGGGCAAACCCGCACCCCCGTTGCAGCTGCGGGCGATGCCGCAGCTCCGTCCCCGCAGCCAGCACTTCTCCGTCGGCACTTACCTCGCCACACTCCTGTTCCGGTCCAGGCGCGCGCTCCTGTGACTGGCTGGGCACGTGCGCGGTACTGCAGCCAAATGTAAAGGGACAGCGTGCCGATGATTGGTCTCATCGGGCGCTGATCCTATTTAAGCCCTACCCTTTCCTATTAGCCTTGCCAAATCGATAGTGCCCTGTGCCTATAGAGGAAGCATTCCATATTGTGTCTAGCATTATCCTGTGTACCATACCCACTGCCTCCGTCCCTCGACCACGAACCTTAGCCGCCTGTCCTGACCTTCTGCCTGTCCCCAACTACGAACCATTGCCGCCTGTCCTGACCTTCTGCCTGTCCCCGACTACGAGTCTGCCTAACAATTCTGTACCACGCCGCACCTCGGCAGCCACCGCAAGCAAGTCAAGTCAGGGGTAGCGACCTGGTAGCAATCCGCCGCAGCAAGTCCATCCCGCTTTGCGGCGGGCTCTGGTGAAAACCGACCTACTTAGACTCCGCTCCCTTGCGTGGTTTACACCATCGCTTGTGGTGGTCCAGAAGATCCACTACCACAGACCTTTACAGTTCGATTCGGCCATGGATCCCGCCAAGGTGCCTCTACCGAGCGTCTCTGACATCATCACCATCGTGGCTCAGCAATCGAAGCAGATCACACAGCAAGCGCAGTAGCTCAACCAGCTGTCTTCCATGATGCAGCAGCTCCTCGCCACTCAGCAGCAGCAGTCGGCTGCGGTGGCCTCTCCCGTGGCAGCCGTTCCGGGGATCTCCGCCGGTCCTAGACTCCGGTTGTCCATGCTGACGAAGTTTGATGGGGACCCAAAGGCCTGCAGGGGCTTCATCACCCAGTGCTCCCAGTTTTTTTCATTTTATTTGCCGTAGTGACCTATTTTATCAAGCCAATGTTGTCTTTTGGAGAAATTTGTGCTGTAGTAGCTTTTCTGTGGGATCAGGTCTTTGCTCCTGTTGTGCATCAGTAAGCTTTGGCTGCCAATGGCCTTTTTGTTAATTCCCCATTTGTTCTTCCTTCCTAACCATGGCCTGTCAGCAAAACCCCACAGAAGCTTCAGTCTTGGATATGCTCTGAATATGTCATCCATCCTGCACAATTTGGCCTTGTCAGTATTGTTTAGTTCCTTATGCGTGCTCATTTTTACTAATTCCAACCTATCTTATTTAAAAAACCTGACTGCTTTATATTGTACATACCACTCTTTGCCATTGATGGATGACATTTAACGAGATAATTAATGTTATGTATTTTACCTGTTAGTTGTGCAAATGTTATAGCTCATTAGTATATGCAATGTACATGTATATACATGGCTTGGCCACAAAGTCAGAGGGACCAGGGCTCTCCTGATTCTCTTCTTTCAATAGAGTTAAAGGGGTTTCCTATCTCAGACATTTCTGTTATATTGTCATTTTGCAAGAATATGGTTCTGCATGATTTTCATCACATGAACTATGTAGAGCTCAAGAAGACCTGGCCAAAAAGCAAGGAGAAAAACTACTTGTCGGGGTATAATCTGAGGCCCAAATAAATTTTGAACTTTTGGGGCGACATGTATGAATTCGAATGCGTACTTTTTTTTTACTTGGCGCCGACACTCCAGTTCTAAATAGATATAGAAGAGTGTAGAATACGACAGTATGAAGATTTTTGGCGCATTACATAGAGTTTACTGCGCCAAACTTTGTATGGCATAGAGTGTAATGCGCCAAACTTGGCGCATTAAGCTCTATGTAATGCGCCAAAAATTTGTCGTATTCTACACTCTCAGAATCTCATAATCCGAACATTGAAACATTAAGAGAGCGACATGTATGAAATCAACTGCCTACTTTTTTTTTTACTTGGCGCCGACACCACAGTTCTAAATAGATATAGAAGAGTGTAGAATACGACAGATTTTTGGCGCATTACATAGAACTTAGTGAGCAAAGTTTGGCGCATTAAGCTCTATGCCCATATAAAGTTAGGCGCATTAAGATCTATGTAATGCGCCAAAAATCTGTCGTTTTCTACACTCTTCTATACCTCTTTAGAGCTGTGGTGTCGGCGCCAAGTAAAAAAAAAGTACGCATTCGAATTCATACATGTCGCCCTTGGATTTTTTATTTATTTAGGTTTTTTTTTTTAATAAGGTTTGAACTGGAAACAGAATTACTTTTAGCATTTGGTCTGGAGTCTTATTAAATTAGCAGTTTGGATTGATTTTGGGGTCTGATCTTGAACCAATATTACAGTTGTAGATTATTCCACAACACACTAGTAATGATAATTGGGTTTATTAATGTTATTTCAGTGAAATGGATCAAACAAATCAAACGACAAGGGTAACAGATTTGTGGATTACTGCACAAGTGTAAGATTATCCAGCAAATGTCATAGACAATTATACTAGGACAGGCATCCTCAAACTGCGGCCCTTCAGCTGTTGGGAAACTACAACTCCCATCATGTATTTATATAATCTATAACAGTGGGAATGATGGGAGTTGTAGTTTCCCAACAGCTGGAGGGCTGCAGTTTGAGGATGCCTGTACCAGGATGTCAGGTGATTGATGCCAAAGCATGGCAAAATTTCGGCAATGATACCTTTATCAAGTGACATCTATAGGTACCAGTCAGATCGGGAAGGTAAACAGTAGATATAGAGGATGGTAATGAGTAACTAAGCAGTGAGCTGGCTCGATAAGGGAGATGGCCAGTGGACTTGGTAGTAGAAAGCCAAACGGTATGCTGTATGTGGTAGGAGTACTGGATAGATGTCCAGAGGCGATGGGAGGAATATGACGATAGCAGTTTATTATTGTGTCTGAGGAGTCAATTTGTTTAGAGATCTGGTCTGTGGTCTGAATTCATTTTAGAGTCTATCATGGGTATGGATTAATTTAGGGATTAACAAATGGGGTCTGAAATAATATTGGGGTATACAATTACTAAACTGCAACTAGAACCTTCTCAACTCCAGTACATATGGCATTATAATACAGAGGACAGTAGAACATGGTATGCAATGAGGTAGACACTGTAAAGTTAAGCATAAAGTGCTGTGGAAGCCATATTTTAGCTGTGTAAAACTTGAAGTTGTACAGAGCAGCAGTATGTCTGTGTGCATTGTCATATATATAAAATACAGAATGGGGGCCTAAGCTGAAGTTTTGCATGAGAGCATTAGCTCTGCCTCTTCACATAATAAGATTTTCAGTAATTTAACCTCTTCTCACACCTCTGTGGATGTGGGAAAAAATCAAACCATCAGATTATAAATAGCAGAGCTCTAAACACAGGAAAAACAACTTAAATTTACATTAATCGGTTTCTCTCATCAAGACAATCCTTTTTGATGCTAGTGTAGAATACAGCTTGTCTATCTGAACCTGGCAGCTTATTGGCTATACATAAATACAGATTATACAGTGCACTGCATGTAAATTAATGGCCCGGTCTTTAGAAAGAGATTGTGTTTGTTAGTGGCTCTATGCTCTGGCTAATAGAAGGGGATCTAAGTGTGAATCTTTCTCTTTGACATCCATTTGCCCTAACAAGGCATATAGAAAATAAGATAAAAATGCCATATATAGATATACCATACAACATTATCGATTGTTTTGTTCAATAATATATAGGTAGTGTAAGGCAGCAGCTGGAAAGGTCTGCAATGGTGTTTATATATCAGCCAGGTTCTGGACATATGTCTGGAGAGTTCAAGACACATGCCACCAATGTAAGGAGCCTTGGTGGAGTGAAAGGCCAACATTTAATATATGTCAACAGTACAGACTGTCGACATACGATTAGCCGTATGTTAGTCGGGCTTCCACCCATCCTGGGTCGGCCTTTCATTGGGAGTAAGCATAGAGCAGGGTGGGTGATCACTTCCCATGTTCCATGCCAGGATTTCCCCTGGCCTATATAAGATCAACAGGTAGCTGACTGGGTGTCGGCTGCAACTGCAGTATACTGTTTGGGCTGGAGGCGTTCACACTGGAGGAACAGTAGATAGAGAGATAATCTAAGTAGGAACAGTAGATAGAGAGATAATCTAAGTTTTTAAATACCCAGGTATTGATTATATTCATATAACTCTGTGTTGTGCTGTTCCTCTATTGTTCCTTCTAGAAATGTATTATTGAACCTGTCAGATGGGTGTTACCATTCCAGATTTTAGGGGTGTGTACAAGCACACACTGACTCTCTCAGCAGTGATTGGATAGTGTGAGACTTTGCAGAGATACACCCCAGTTAGTAACACCCAGCTGACAGATTGTTAATGAATTTCTAGGAGGTATAAAAGGGGAGCCACACGACATAGAGATTTGAGAAAAGATGCTCCATTATTTCATGGGGACTCTAGTATTTACTAAAATAGACATGTCAGAAATGGCCAATGGCCCTCTTGAAAGCCCAAATGACTTACACCTCTTATTTAAAGATCAATACATGAAAAAAAGGGCATTTAAAATATATACATTGGAGGAAACCATTTTATCCTAAAAATTGCAAAAACAAAATTAATAAAATCTGCTAAAAGATACTGAAAAGGAGCTAAAGGAGGACATAATTGAGTTATAAACATGTATAAATGGCCCATACAAAATTTAGTTTAAAGTTACTTCATGTAAAAGGTTGTTTCATTTAAAATCCTCTCCAAAGACAATCTGGTACTCCTTCCAATTAGACATGAAAAGATTCAGTCTCCAGGGGAAATTAGCCTTCCTTACCATAGGGACTGTAAATGTCACGTTCGTGTCGTCTGGCTCTGGTCGTCGGCGAGGGCTGCTGCGACCATAACTGCGGCCTTGCTTTATCATGTGTGAACACTGTCTTCTTTCTTGGACTTTAATTGAATCCTGGCCAACGCCCGTGGCCAGGAACTTTCCAGCACTCTCTGGGTTAATCTGTTCTCTCTGTAATTGACAGGTTCTGCTCCCTATCACCTCTGCTCTGTTTCCTCCCCTTCCCTATTTATAGCCACCACTTCCTTCAATCTTTGCCTGCTATAGGTTATTCCCCTGTAGTTCGCCGTATTTGCTTCTTTGGTTTCTGTGCTCTTCTGACCTTTGGCTTTGGACCCCGGTTATCTCCTTCTGTCTCATGTCTCTGTACCGCGCTGCCCGTACTGTTATCGACTTTGGACTGCCCCGGTTACCCTCTTTGTCTCACGCCTCTGTACCTAGCTGCCCGAAGTGTTGCTGACTTTGGACCGCCTGACTACGCTTTTTGTTTGGTGTCTGTTTGTCCTGTCTGTGTCGCACTTATCTCAGTGCAGCTATCAGTCTTCCGGTTGGGGCCGGCCTGTTAAGGAGTCGGGTTCCCCAAAAGGCAGGGACAGGGGCTGGGATCAGAGTCAGGGCCCACTTGTCTGTGTGTGTGTCCCTGACCGGTCCCTGACATTATAGCAGGCCCATACTCAAAACCATCTCACCTGCGGTTCAGTATGAGTACCGATCTGTCGGTCTTGGACCGCCTGGATGAGTTAACCACGGAATTCCAGGGCATGGCGGGCCTTATGTCCCAGATCTCACTTCGACTGGATGCCATGTCTACTCCGACTCCTGATCCAGTCGTCCCGTTAGTATCCATGCCCTCTCCCGGGTTTGTGGGTCAAAATGTACAGCACAAACCAAACCTGCGACTTCCTGACTGTTTCTAGGGAAACCCTGATAAGTTTCAGACCTTCAGGGAATCCTGTTGCCTATTTTTCCGGTTCAACCATTTCTCCTCAGAGGCTGAGAAAGTTGCCATGGCGGTGTCCCTCTTCCAGGGTCCACCTCAGGATTGGGCATTGAGTATGCCCCCTGAGGCCCCAGAGTGGAGATCGGTGGACAAATTTTTTCTAACATTGGGACATCTCGGAGGAGAAACCCGAAAATATCCTCACTCCGGGATTAGTTGTTGCTACCCTTACCGCTGACTTAGTCTCCGCAATTGTGAACTCACAAGGCTCGGCCCCTCCCAGTATCCCCCCCAGAAAACTCTTTGTTCCATGTCATCTCCGTTTGAAAATCTTGGAGGAGGTCCACTCCTCAGTTCTGTCTGGGCATCCTGGCATCGCAGGCACCGGATACCTCCTGTCTCGTACCTATTGGTGGCCTTCGTGGCAGCGTGATGTCAGGGAATTTGTTACTGCTTGTGAAACTTGTGCCAGGGCAAAGGTACCCCGGCAACTTCCTGAAGGATTATTGCACCCTCTCCCGTTGTCCAATAGGCCTTGGTCCCACATATCTATGGATTTTATTACTGACCTTCCCCTTTCTAAGGGTAAGTCGGTAATATTGGGTTGGTGGTGGACCGATCTCATCTAAAATGTGTCATCTTATTGCTCTAAAGAAATTACCATCAGCCAAAACCCTTGCCGATTTATTTGTTCGTCATATACTGAGACTTCATGGTATTCCTTCCATTATTGTGTCTGATAGAGGGGTACTGTTTGTGTCAAGGTTCTGGAGGGTGTTTTGTGGTAGATTAGGCATCTCTTTGTCCTTCTCCTCTGCCTTCCACCCCAAAACTAATGGGCAGACTGAAAGATTTAATCAGTCACTAGAACAATATCTTAGATGTTATGTTTCGGAGTGTCAGGAGGAGTGGAGTAGTTTTTTGCCTATGGCCGAGTTTGCTCTAAACAATCACGAGAATTCTCAACCCGATTTTCCTCTCATTTTACTGTAATTACGGCTTTCACCCCAGGTACTCCGCCGCAACAGGTTGCGAATCTAAGTTCTCTTCCGTAAAAACCGCCATCAAGCGACTGTGCTCAGTCTGGGCTACGAGTCGCGAGACTCTAGAAAAAGCCCAACAACAACAAGTTAAATATGCTAATAGAGAACGTCGACCTGGACCTAAATATGCTGTCGGGGACAAGGTGTGGCTCTTGACGAAAAATCTCCGCCTTCGGGTCCCATCTGCTAAGTTCGCGCCTCGGCTTATTGGTCCCTTTGTTATCTCTGAAATTGTTAACCCGGTATCTTTTAGATTAAACCTTCCGAATTCCCTCCGCATTCATCCTTTGTTTCACAAATCTTTACTTAAAAAGTGCATTCCTGCTGTGATCGTTCGTCACCCTCCTCGCCCTGTGGTCATACAAGGGGAGTTAGAATATGAAATTGAGCGTATAATTGACTCCCGCAGAGTCCAGAACGCTCTCCAATACCTAGTTCACTGGTAAGGGTATGGTCCAGAGGAGCGGGTGTGGGTGACAGCTAGGGACTTGCACACTCCCAGACTTGTGGAAAAGTTCCACCAAGCTAATCGCTCCAAACCAGGAGGATTTTAAGGAGGGCCCGTGTCCCCTCTAGAAGGGGGGGGTCTGTCACTTTCGTGTGGGGTTTTGGTCAGGGGAAAGGGTGCTCGACCACAACGCGGCCTTGCTTTATCATGTGTGAACACTGTCTTTTTCTTGGACTTTAATTGAACCCGGGCCCAAACCCCGTGGCCAGAAACTTTCCACACTTTGGGTTTAATCGTTTTGGGTGTTTGACAGGTTCGCCCCAATTCTTTTTCCCCCCCCCCTTTCCCCTATTTATCCCCCATTCCCTTAAACCTTGCCTGAAAGGGTTTTTCCCCCTGTATTCCCCAATTTGTTCTTTGGTTTCTGTGCTTTTGACCTTTGGCTTTGGCCCCCGGTTTTTCCCCTCTGTCTCTGTCTCGTACCCGTTGCCGTACTGTTATCACTTTGGCTCCCCCGGTTCCCTCTTTGTCTCACGCTTGTACCTCGTGCTCGAATTTTTGCTGCTTTGGACCGCCGATAGCTTTTGTTTGGGGTTTTTGTCCTGTCTGGTGCAATCTCAGTGCAGTACGTCTTCGGTTTGGGGCGGCCTGTTAAGGAGTGGGTTCCCAAAAAAGGCAGGACAGGGGTGGGATCAGAGTGGGGGCCCACTTGTCTGTGTGTGTGCCCCTGACCCCCTAAAGTAAACTGGGAATAGCCCCTTGGGAAAGGGGTTTTAAAGAGAAAAGTTGAGGTCTTCAATGAGTATGATCGCCACTTAGGATCAGGGAGGGAATTAATCCTTTTAAAGGCAGATTAGTTTGTCTGTTGGGGTTTCTTGTTCTTCGAATCAGTGGGGGAAAAAACAAGTTTAATGAAAACCAATGCCCTCTCCATTTACATTTTTCCGGGTCTCTGACCTCAGTTGAATTTGATGGGAAATGGGCCACATGTTGCCCATGTTTAAAAGCTAAAACTACTTTTTTCCCAGAGTAACATGGGCAAAAAAGTGAGTTTTAGATAAACGGGTTCATGCATGGGCCCATGAAAGATTTTTAAACCGTACCATGTGACAAAGTCCACTAGAAGAGGTTAGACATGGTTCTTAACATTTGCTCGGTTACTTTTTTCTACCTTTCGTTCCAATTGGACAGAGATGCCCTCCATTTCTATTTTAAAATTAAAGTTTTTTGCGGGGTTGGGGAAAATAAAAAAAAGAAAAACCCCAGTTAAAAATTTTCCCTGATTTCTGTTGCAAAAAAAGGAAAAATTAAAAATTTGGTTAAGAGAACAAAATAACAAGTGCTATAGTTATGAAAAGAGATAGGTTTTTAAAAGGATCCTGCTTCAAATGTATCAAGGGATCTTTCCTTTATTGAGAATTAAGGATCCAAAGAAAACAGAATAAGATCATTTAGCAACATCTTTCTGGAAGTGACAGTACTTTATTGTCAAACCTTTACACATTGGTCCCTCTTCTGTTCTGTGATTTATCTAGTGGCATGCAGACACAAGAATTTATAGTAAAATGATTGTCCTACTCTACAGTTTTGTCATTATGATTGGAATATATGTATCTAATATATCTGTTGACCTTTATTTTAAAACATTAAGAGGTAAGTATTATTTCTCTTGTGCTAGAGGAAAAATCCCTTGCAAAACATAATTTAAATCAAGCATTGTAATTTAATGAACATGGCATGTTCAAAGGGCACATAAGAGGGTCATTAAGAATAGAACAAGGGCAAAGCAGAAAAAGCACATTTTAAAGACATTTTACACTGTCTTAAAGACATTTATGTGTGTAATATATTGCAGGACAATCTAAAAACACAGAAAAGAAGCCTGCACATATATTATACTTAAAGTGTTGTCATTAAAGAACATCTCAAAAAATCTAAAATACCCCATTGTAACATAAAACGGGCTGTAATATTCTGTACAATTTACGGTAGACTATGAATTCAAATTATGAGTTGGAGTGATGTTAGGAGTAAAAAAACAGAGCCAAAACTTGTTTTCGTTAAATCAAAATTAGACAAGTGTCAGTACACAGGAGCTACCTGTTAATATTGAAATTTACAGACCAGTTGAACAGTTCGATGTGGCTAAAATATTCTATAGTCACTGATGACAAAGTAGATAGTCTGCTTTGAATTTGAATTTAAAGGGTTTGTCTCACTCCAGGGATTGCTTTTTATGTTAAAGATCGTGCAAAAATTAGTCACTTGCAATATGTGTCCATTAACAGTGTCCTACCTATTCTGAGATATCCCCTCTTGTATGGGCTTCATCAGCTCCTCAGGTCACTATAGCTACAGACCTGTTCTATCTCTCCTGATAGGCTGCCAGCGCTGGTCACTATAGCTACAGACCTGGTGTTCTCAGCAGCTCATCACTGCAGGCCAGTAAACCCAGTAAACACCGAATTCAAAAATGAAATTGAAAAATCAGGACTGGGATATTATGAATCAATGTAGTGAGACAACCCCTTTAGGTTTAAAGGAAAAAGTTATTATAGATTTTATCTTTTTAGTGAAACCTTTGTTCTTTCTTGCAAGGCTGCATCCACACAGCAATGTACAAATACTGATCGGATTCTGAATTAGAATCCAACCAATATTTTACACACAAATGGCTAAAAAAGCCGATCCGGCAAGCTCACCTGGGAATGCTGGGAGGCACTGATAGTGAAGGTGCACGATTCATTCAGAGGGTCTCTGGCTGATATACATAGGAATGGTAGCAAACCAGCACCAAGGATTAAAATGTTGAAAAATGTATTTAATTCCTTTAACTCCTTAACAACCGTGCACTGTGTTTTGACGGCGGCCGGTGCGGGTCGTTCGTCTGCAGCGACGTCTTTTGGCGTCGCTGCAGACAGCGAAGTTTGCGGCGACCAGGCGCCGCAGCTGCGCTGAGATCGGGGCTGTTCTACACAGCCCCGATCCCAGAGCATCTCCTGCAGGCACCGGGGAGCGGAGGAAACACGGTGCTTTAACCCTTTGATTGTGGCGGTGCGTTATCGCAGCGCAATCAAAGGGTTCCCCTGCTCTGTCAGGTGATCGGAACACCCGGTGACCCGACAGAGCCCGGGGAATGGCTGCACAGTCAGCCCTGGGGACCTAGAGTGGCCACAGAGCTGTCTGTGTATGAAGCCAGTGACCCGGACACACTGTGTGCTGTCCAGATCACTGCCTGTGTCAAAATGACACAGATTAGAATGTATTAGCATATATGAATATGCTAATACATTACCAAGTGTAAAAAAATAAATAAAAAAAAATGTAAAACAGTTCTCCCTTCATGGGAGTAAAAAAAAAACAGAAAAAGTGTAAGAAAAAGAATAAAAAATAAATAATAAAATAAAAATAAATATTTAGTAAAAAAATAATTGTGCATAAATTACACGCACAAAAAACCCCTACACATATTAGGTATCCACACGACCTTAACAACCTGTAGAATTAATCTAACAAGTTATTAAGTGTGAAATGTGAATGGTGTAAAAAAAAAAAAAATACTGCAATTATTTAAGTGAACTTAAACTATTCCCCCATAAAGTACAACTTGTCTCAAATAAAACGAGGCCTCATACAACTGCAACATTGAAAAAATAAAAAAGTTACAACTGTTGAAACGCAAGGAGGCAAAAACAAAAAAAATGTTCTGGTCATTAACTACTTTTCAGGCATTCGGCTTAAGGGGTTAAAAATACATAAATAAGGACATAGTGTAGAGTTGGCGTGTTTCGGGTATGTACTCTTAGTCGTAGCATGTTCAACTGTGTTCACACAATAGTTGAAAACAAATCAAAAATTGGCATGCATCAAAACACAGGTGTTGCAACTGAAATGGTGCAACGTATCCGTCACACTCATTAGACACACAAATGGTATGATCAATGAACAATATACCAATGACTAAATATCTAATCTATATGGTATTTTAGTACAAATCTTTTATATGTATATAACATTTTGATGAAAATACAGAAAAACTTATCAGTAAATGAATATAAAGTAGAACATTTTTATAGTTCATACCCTGAGATTGTCTGGTGCACAGTGTCCAAATCCAAATCGATTCTATCTGAAAGAGGTATTTTTTTTTTCTGTCTGCCTCTCTCAGATGGTTCCACTCGTTCTGTGCCATGGCATCTGAACGAGGTCAAACTTCCACTATGGGCAGTAGAAAAGTACTTGGATGCACCAGAGGAATTCACAACAGATGGATTAGTAGCATGAAAATTATGCTCAGCGATATGTTTTTTAAAAGAACATGTTGTACATGCTACACAGTTAATGTGGCACGATGTGCATTCAATAGTATACACTAAGGGTGCGTTCCAACTGCACAGGACAAATACCGGTCGGTTTGCCAGCCGGTATTTGTCCTGTTTTGTGGACGTCCCCACAGCCGCGGGTGGGGGGGGGGGGGGCGGGTTTTCTCCGCGATGAGCGGAGAAAAGCCCTCTCCCTTGACATTGACGGAAGATTGTGCTTCTCCAATGTTTTGCGGCCGGACCGCGGGCGGAAAAACCGCCGGACGGAAAACCCGTGCAATGGGGACTGCTGCACGGGTTTTCCATAGAGCACCATAGTGCTCATTTTCGGCCAGTTTTTCAGGCTGTCTGAAAAACCGCAAACCGGCTGAAAAGCCGGCCGAAAACCCTTGCCATGGGGACATGCCCTAAGGGTGACATGTATGAACAGGGCTGGGCCAGTTTTCCGGTGTACTTTGATCCTAAAAGAATGTATGAACAGGTCCCTTTGTAATGCGCCAAAGACACTTTTTTAATGCACCAAAGATTTAGGGTGTTCTGGGTGCGTCGCACCACATTCATAGAAGTAGACGCATCTATGATTCTTTGACAGTTAGAACAGTTAGAACAGCCAGACCAGGTTACAGGTGTTGCCTGAGCCAGACTTGTCAAATTGGCAGTATACTGTGCCTGTATGTATGACCTGCAGAAGAACAGCTTCATACATTCTGCTGCATTCTACTCTGCCTTAAAGCGATTTAGAACTGGCCTGTCAGTGCCAACATTCATACATGTCACCCTAAGTGATCAGTTACAATTTATGTGTTATTTCATCTGTTTCTTGTTATTTAAATGTAATGGTTCAATAAATTTGGTTCTTTTCATGTAATGACACAAATTGCACCTATTTTGACCATATTTAAATTTGCCACATGATGTCATCCAGTTTGTGGAGCACTCTTGTTTTTCTGTACAGTATTTGGGAAAGGTTTTCGGATTTTGTCAGTCCCATTACAGGGAATAATCCGTAGTTTTGTAAGTGAACTATGGAGGATCATTGTGCATGTTCCATGTTTTTTAAATCCGACCCTCTGAAAATCTAAGCTGTGTAGACTACAGCTCAGATTTTCTATTGAGGTTTAAGGGAATTATTTTCAGTTGGTTTTTCACCAGTTTCAAAATACAAAACTGGGTCAAAAACTGACTATGTATGATTGCCCTGTAGACAGGTGCTAAGTATTTAAACAATATGTGAATGTTAATAACACATAAATAATTATCTAAGGATAAAACAGTAATTGTGTATGAAGTGAGATTTAATGCACTGAAATAACTGCTGCACACACCATTTTTTACCTACAAAGCAATTTGAGACCTTGTATGTTTTGGAGAAAGGTTGAAGTTTTAGAGGGAAGCATTTTCAAGCTTATATGAACTTACAGAAGTTTAATATTTTGGAGGAAAAGTTTGTTCATGTTTTCTTTTTTTCTGCATAGACAGACTGATTCTGTTTTTTACTAGACTGATTTTTATTTCTAACACCTCCTATTTTAGCTCTTTTTGTCTTTGTTTTATATAAGTGGTGTATGACAAATGATATATTGCTTGCATTGTGAATTAAAATGGTTTAAATGCTAAGCCAGACTCACTAGCAATGCTGGCAGTATTTAATACTAAGACTAGTATTGAATGCAGAAAATATAGCTTACCAGATTACAGACCTGTACTATGCTGCCTTTCATAAAGGCAGCATATTAAAGAGACAGATCCTTCTTAAAGTAGATCTGTAGTTTTTTTCTTTTGTTGTGCTGCTCCTCTGCTATTCCTTCTAGAAATGTATAACAATGTAGTCCACTAGGTGTTACCATTCTAGTTGTTAAAGGGGTGTGTCCCTGTACACACTGACTCTAACTACACTGATTGGACAATGACTGATGGTGTAGGGACACAACCTCAATTAGTAACACCCAGTTGACAGATTCAGTAATACATTTCTAGGAGTAATGATAGAGGAATAGCACAACCGAGTTATAAGAGAATTGTTATATCATCGGCAACTCAAGTAAGTAAGAAGACCGAGTTCTCAGTCACAGGTTGTCTTAAAGCAAATAGAATATTTAAAGCAGCAATACATTTAAAATCTGTCCTTTTTTGGTGATTATATTAGACTCCATTCACATTGACCTTCTGTCAGGGATTCCAGTATTTCTGATGACAAAATGAGCACATTTTACAATTCTACTCTATTTATTAAAAATACAGAGATTGTAATGGAAATCAGACCTACCACTTTATGAGTCAAAGGGGTACAAATGGCACAAATCTAAATCGAGCCTTACCGATGTGTTGTTCACTAATGCTGCATAAAATAAAGTTCTCGTATAAAAAACATTTAAGACAGGGCTCCATCTTAATTTTTAATCACAAAATTGCAAGTTAACGGTGTTACTGGACTAGCTCTCTGTTTAGCTCTCAGTTCAGCCAAAGTTGTTACCATATTAGGGTTGTTGATGTTTGGGACCCGAATCATATTGAAGTCTATTGGGTAAAATTCTGCATGTTTTTTCTGCAGCAGCTAAATGCCTCCAGATTGTATGGGAACACCACTAGACAGTTAGGCCACATGTGAACAACATTTAGGGAATATCTGTGCAACAGGTGTTGCCTGGATGCTGCCCAGATTTACCCTTGGATTAGGGTTGAAGTTAGCTTTAGGGTTTGGGCTGAATTTCTTTTAGCTGATATAGCCATAATTTGATTCTGACTGACCTGAATTGATTTTCTGGAATTCAGACTAAATTTGACCAGAATCTGAAACACAACACTAATCCAATACAGTTGCCTACTGTTTTATCACAATTGCCAAGCAACTAAAAGCCATGTTGAAGTCCTAGCCATAAATTATACAATCTGGAAGTGACACAAATATGGAAGACTATGGACGACGTGCATGAAATTTGGCATAGAATGTGCCTGATTTATGAACCTGCTCTGCAGTGGGTCATAAATCAGGCGCATTTCAGCACTCGGGTGACAGTTTGGGATCAGGTATACCACTTTGAAACATGTAGCTTCGCTACGGTTCTAGGGCGCCCTGCCTCCCGCCGCCCGAGAAATTGGGCGCCTTACAAAGCACCGCAGATGCTATGTAACGCACCCGGGAGTGGCGTGCCGGAGATTTGAAAATGTATGAGTGGGGCTGCATCTGATATTGGGCTGTAAAGATGCCAGATATATGGCTCAGCCCCATTCATGCATGTCACCCTAAATTTATATATATGATTTCTCCTTTTGTCTTAAAATTTCAGGCCTGTAGAAAAGTACTTTTATGGAATTATACTTAAGCAATTCCCCAGACAAATAATTCCCCAACAGGCAAAAAGAAGATAGTACAAGCAGAGCCTACCCAAAAGTGTTGTCACTCTCTGGGAGGCAAAATCTAAGACTACCTCTTGGTGTTCACTAGAGCCTATTGGTAAGCAAAACTTGGCTGCAAGAGAAACAGGTTACCTCACTAGAGAGATGCAGGAAGACAGGCGTGAATAGGAAAGACAGACAGGTTGAATCGGGGAGAACCGAAGAAACAGGGCAAAACACTAAAGGCGACTTGTCTGAAAAGAGGCACCACCACGCCAGTTTTAAGGCGCATTACATGAGTGTATAGTGTGCCTAAATGAATGAACCTGTCAAAAATCTGGCGTGTGATATACCTTGCATAGTATAATTGATGCACCTAATCTCTTAGGCACATAGCATATCATTGCTAGCATATTTGATGCGCCTAATTTAGGCATATTTAAATGTGTCATGCCTGGTGTATAATGCATCTAGTTTTGGTGTAATACAGTTCATTTACATAGAGAATAGGGCGTCAACAGGTTTTTGGTGCAAAATACACCCAAAAAATTATGCAGCCCTAGTAGGAAATGTCGCCCTCAATAAGCAAGAAAAGTCAGATGAGCCATGGTCAAATGTCAAGAGCGTTCATAGCACCAAATCGGGAAGCAGAATAATATAAAAAACAGGCTCAGAGTCCAAAACAAAAAAAATACTTATCAAACCGCACATGCAACAGGGAAAACAGCCAGGAAACAGGAAGAATCACAGGTAAGGATTGCAGAGAAAAACTGGTTTAAATAGCTTGCTTCAGCCATTGATTGGATGCAGGTGAGATCTCAAATTGGTTGTGTTCGAACTTCAGACAGGTGCTAAGCAACAGTTTTAAAGGGACAGAGAACTTCTAGCACGTACATCTGTTAATAAGCATATATTATGGTATTGCTTTATAGATGGTGAACCTTCAATTTAGTCTTTACATATTATAAATATACGTGAAAATAGAGTTGTGTATAGTGTCACCATTCCCTGTGTTAGCTAATGACAAGGATGCTGATGCTGGAGGTCAGTCAGGGGCCATTGTTACTTTATTTTGGAAGATGTGGTGCTAGAATCATTGCACCACATCGTCTGTAGGTGAAGCTATGTCCCTCCATAAAATTGAGTGTTTGGCATTTAGCATGTAAGAGTACATGGTGGGTTCAAGAGAAACAGAAATACCTGCTTGCATGTGAGCAGTAATCTGGGGCTAGACTGCCACCAAGGAGCACATCAGAAGGCTTAGGGTATATTCACACGGCGTCTTGCATCCGTGTGAGCATACACTTTTCAGATGCGTCTCTGGGTCCATCAGAACGGACCCAGAGATGCATCTAACAATTAGCAGTGACTTTATCACTGCCGGCAATGACAAACACGCAGCGGCGTTCACATGAGAGATCGCCGCTGTGTGTTTGTATCACGCCTGTCAGATCCGTCTTTCAAAGAATTGCATGTCAATTCTTTGAAAGACGGACTCGACAGGCGCGATAGCAACATGCAGCGGCGATCTCTCGTGTGAACGCCGCTGCGTGTCTGTCATTGCCGGCAGTGATAAAGTCACTGCTAATTGTTAGATGCGTCTCTGGGTCCGTTCTAAACAGAACATGTTAGTAATCTAAAGCAGTGTAGTATTATACTTAGCACTCTTTATAGATGATTAACTGGAAAGACAGCAAGGCAGATGATCGTAAGAACATGATTGGCAGCGACACCTTGAGTGAGTTAAATCCGAGTGAGTAATTAATGATAACTGACCCTAAGAGCTAATTCTCCTTAAAGGGAACCTGTCATATAGATTATGCCCCCCTTGCTGAGGGAAGCACAAGCTAGTTTCAGACCTGCTGTGTCCAGCACTGTGTCCCTTATTCTATAAGATGCTGTAGTTTTAGAGCATTTAATGCTCAAATCTTATTCATGAGCAGGTGTTAGCCACGCCCACCTGGCAGTTATTCACGTTTCTACCTATTGAAAAGTAATAGGTTTATCAGTTGAGGTGGGCGGGGCTAGCCTCAGTTGGGCAGGGTATGAAAAAAATGACTCTTTTCAGGCTGAAAACTGCAGATTTGAGCATTAAACAGTCTAAAACTAGTGATGAGCGATTACGTTGACTATCAACATCGGGTCGATAGTCGATATTGGCAATTATCAAGACGATTTCCGATAGTCGATAATAGATTATCGCCAATGACCATTAAAGTCTATGGGAGAGGAACAACACCTTCATTATTACACCCAAACGGGGATGGAGAAGCGGGAATTAACATCCAAAACCAGTAAAATGGATAAAATGCTACATTTTTAAGCAACACACTATTATAAAAGCCACAAAAAAAAGTCACAGACCATTCACATTTTATTTTTTTTTTATTATTATTTTAATAATTTTTTTTGGAGCGCCCTTGTTTCCCCGGGCGCTTTTCATTTCGGGCGGTACAAAAATAACAGGGTCGACAAAAACAAAGTGACAATAAGTGACTAACAACTGGTACGAGGGAGAGAGGTCCCTCCCCCGCGAGGGCTTTACAATCTACGGGGGAAGGGGTGAAGAGACAGAAGGGAGGGCAACATGTTTGGGGGGCGGAGGAGGAAACACTTTTTAATTTGGGGTTATGGCAATCCGAAAGGTAGGTTTTTCAGGTTCTTTTTTGAAGCGGTGAAGGGGGGGAAGCCCCCCTGAGTGTTGGGGCATGATTTTTCCAAAGTGGGGGGGAAGAAAACAAAAGAAGTCTTGGGAGACGGTTTTTGTAAAGGGAGTAAAAAGAGGAAGCGAGGAGAAGGTCCTGTGAGAGTGGGGGTTGCGGAGGCGGGTATTTAGAGATTGGCAGAGATATATGTGGGGGAGGTGTATTTTAGACCCTTTGTAGGTCAAATTTTCTAGTTTTAAAAATGGATTCGTGGGGCAATGGTTAGCCAGTAACGGGATCGGCAAGGGGGGGAAGGCAGGGAAAACGAGGAAGAGGTGAACAACGGGCCAGAAGATTAAGGAGGGTTTGAGGAGAGCGAGGGTGCTAGAGGGACCCACAGAGGAGGATGTTGCGTAGGCGGGGCGTGAGATACGAGGCAGGACAAGCATTTTTGTCCCTTTCAGATTTAAGAAATGAGGGGGATTGGGAAAAATATTTTTAATGGAGGTGAAGGCAGAGTGGGGGAAAATGGAATGTGGGGTTTTTGAAGGCGTTTGGAGTTAAAGATTACCCAAGGCGGGGACCGTGGTGCTGGTGAGAGAGTGTTACCATAAAAAGTGATAAAAGATCGGGGGGAGAAGGGAAAAATGGACGGGGGAAGTTTAATGATTTTCAGTTTTTCCACGTTTTTTTTTGGGAGACGGGAGAAAAGGGGGAAATGGAGGACAGACAGTCAGGGACCGGGAGAGAAGAGAGGCGACATCTGGGCTGGAGATGTAGAGTTGGGTGTCATCACATATAGGTGGTATTGAAAGCCGTTGGAAACTATGAACTGACCGGGGGGGCCAAGGGGGAATAGAAAAGAGTAGTGGGCCCAGGACAGACCCCCGGGGGACACCCAAAAGAGAGAGGGGGGGGGAGGGGGACGAGAGTGAGAAACGCTGAAAGTCCCCCCATCATGAGGAAAAGAGGGGATCCAGGGAAAAAAAGCCAAGTCCGGATGCCGAGGGGGGAAGGATGTGAGGGGAAAAAAAGGTCGACAGTGTCAAAGGCAAGGGAAAGTTTGGAGGAGAGGCACAGGAGGGCGTGGGCTTTTTTCAGTTGCTAGGTCGTGGTGACTTTGGTTAGGGGGGGTTTCAGTAAGGGGGGGGACGGAAGCCCCCATTGGGGGTCAAGGGGGAGAGTTGGGGGAGAGATGGGGGGGAAAGTTGAAGTGGACGGCTGCTCAAGGAGTTTAGAGGCGAATGGAACAGTGGATGGGGGCCCCATAGTTTGGGGCAGTGAGGGGGGGTCAAGAGAGGTTTCTTTTTGGAGGGGGTGGGTCGCATGTTTTTTAAAAGAGGGAAAGGGAAGAGCCCGAGTTAATGATAATTGAAAGAGGGGAGGGGTGGGGGTGAAAACATAAGGCAGGGATGGGGTGAGATGGCGGGGCAGACACGCTGGTGAGGTTCGATTGGACAGTAAAGAGGAAGGGTTGTCAGGGAAAATGGACCGGGAGAAAACGAGTTAGAGGGGAATATCATGAGCAAGGGACAGAGGTGGGCTGGGGGACACCCCGGAATAGAGGGGGGAGGGGGCTGTAGGTGAAGTTGTCTGTGGAAATTTTTTTTAATGGAAGTGAGTGCAAAAAACATCTGCGAGAGGAAATGGGGGAGGGGTGCTGGTGGACGCAGGAGAAAGTTGAAGGGAAAAAGTTGTCTGGGTTGTGGGACAGGGAGGATATGAGAGTCGGAAGAAGTCTTTTTGGCTGAGGTGAGGGGGGTTTTAATGTGTGAAGTGATTTTCTTTTATATGAGGGAAGTCAGTGGTGGATGGGGTTTTCTTCCAGGGGCGTTCGGCAACTCTGGAAGCTCCCCCCACTTTTGGGGGAGTCTGTGTCCGGGTTTTGCTGTTCATTTTTGGGGTTCTTTTGTGTGAAAGGGGGGGGCAAAAGTATCAAAGTGGGAATGATTTTGTTTTTTTGTAGAATTGGTGGCTGCGTTTGGAAAGCAAAGGGGTTATGTCTTGTACCACCCCTGCCCCCTTAAAACCTAAAATCACCCACAAATTAAAAAGTGCCGGGAAGGCCCCAGTATGATTTAAACCCATCTTTTTTTCCTTGAACGGGGGTTATTAATATCCCGTCCGGAACGCACGGGCCCCAAACCCCAAAATACCCCCAAAATTTTTAAAAAAGGCCGGAAAAAAAATCTTTTTCAACCCCCTTTTGTTAAAATTGGGACATTGACTATATCTTCCTGTACGCAGAATACCATTAAAACCGACTGACCCCCCGACTAAAAATGCCGGAAATGGGATCTTTGAACCCCTTTTTTTATTAAAACTGGACATTGACTATACCCTTTTTCTGTACCCAAGTATCCCAAAAAACCCTTCTGCCCCCAATTAAAAAAATGCCAAAAAAAAGGAGTCTTGAACCCCCCTTTTAAATTTTTTGAACTGGGACATTGATATATCTGTCCTGTACCGCAAAAATGACCATTAAACCGCCCCAAAACCCAAAATTTTAAAAAGTGCCGGGGAAAAAGGAAAGCCCTTTTAACCACCTTTTATTTTTCACTGAAGACTATCCCTGTTCGGGGCCCAGCATGCCCCCAAAACCTGCAGACTCCCTAGTTAAAAAAAGTGCCGGGAAATAGGAGTCTTTTAACCCCATTTTAGTTGAACGGGAACTTTAACTATTCTGCCCCTGTACCGCGTATGACCTTTTAAACCTGTCTGCCCCCCCGATTAAAAAGGCCGGAAAAAGGATCTTTGAACCACCTTTAGTTTCACTGACATTGACTAAATCTTCCTGGCACGGGCTGAGCCCCAAAACCTGCATGACCCCCAATTTAAAAAAGGCCGGAAATAGGAGTCTTTTTAACCCACCATTTTTTGTTAACGGACATTAACTAAAACTCCCCTGTACGCAGTATAAACCTTTTAAAACCCCTGTCTGCCCCCCAATTAAAAAGGGCCCCGAAAAAGGATCTTTAACCACCATTTTTTTGAACTGGACATTGACTATATCTGTCCGGGGCCCCCACGAAAAACCCCCAAAAAACCTTTTTTGATCCACAGATCCAAAGTGGCAATTTGCTATTTTTTTACAGTGACTGTCATTTAGTATATTTTTTTGTAATGATTTTTTTTGTTTAAAATTTTTTTTTGGGGAATTTTTTATTTATATTTTTTAAAATTATTCATTTTGTTTTTTTTTTTTAATTTTGGGATAACATACAACATCCCCCCCTCCCTGCAGTTTTTAAAGGTTTTTTTTTTACACTGAAGAGGTTTAATTCGTCCGCACACTCCAAAGTAAAAAAAATGTCCTAATCACCCCAAAAACCACTTTTTTATTGGAAGACATTTTCCCCCTCCTGGCTTCTGAATGATTCGCCAATCAATTAAAAATGGTTTCCTTTTTCTCCAACCCTTTTGAGAGATTAGGGCGACCCCCCTGGAGATAAATGATGCGACCCCTGGGGATCCACCCCCCAAAAAATTTTAAACCTAAAATTGTGAATTTTTGTGCCCCCCCTGGAGCCCTTTTTGACAACTACTTAACCCAAAGAAATCACCTTTATCAAAATCTGATTTTTTAGAGAAATGTGAAGGCCCCCCCTATTGCCCCTAACGGGAGGCCTGTGCGTTGCCATCTTTTAACACGGAGGTCCCCCTGCCAGGGGGGGGAAAAATTAAAAAGTGGGGGGTGGTGAAAAACCCAGGCTAGTTCTGTCACTATTAACACGCAGGTTAGCTGCCAGGGCCGGAGTTTTCAGTGGGGGCGGGAGAGCCCCCGGGTGGCGCCGCTCTATTAACAAGGTAAAAAAAAGCCCTTATGACGAGCAACGAAAAAAAATCGGCTGAAGCGAGTGTAAGCGGAAGGGGGGAGGTAAAAATCCAGCCTTCCCATACACAGTCAAGATGGGTAGCGCTTGCCCCCCCGATTGAGCTTCACTTGGAAATACTGGGGGGTTAACGCTCCTTCCCCAGGTCCCTTTTTCTTGGATTCTTTTCTCATTTTACTCAAGTGGGTGGAGAAATTGTCTCTGTTTTTTTTTTTTTTCTCTTTCCGGCTCCATACTCCCCTTCCTCTGAATAACCTACAAGTCAAGTCTTCCTGTACCTCCTTTTTAAATTCAGAGAATAATTTTTTTACCACTTTTTTTACTCAAGTTTTTTTTATAGTTTAATTCAGAAACCAATTTTTAAAATAGGATGGGAAACCAACCAAAATCTTTTTTTTCTCTTTTTTTTAATTGTATTAAATGGGTTGTCTCAATACAGGGAAATTTTCTAGCTATGTTAAAAATCTTTTAAAAACAAGTCATTTTTCATATGTGTCCCTTAACAGTTCCCCATTCCCCGTTTCCCCACAGCACCCTCACCCCTTTACCACTCTTACAAATTTTAAGAAAAAATGTCTTTAGAAACCACATTTTTTACAAAAGTACCTGTAGTTAGCTGCATTTTCACACAAAATGCCCCCCAAAAAAATTCAAAAACATGACCCATGAGCCACTTCTGACAATTGGGGGAAAAACAAAAAGTGTTTTAGAAACAACATTTTTTTTTTTAATAGGTCCCCTATATGCTGCATTCACGCAAAAATGCCCCCCCAAAATTCAAAACATGAAACCCCTTTAGCCACTTTTGAAAATTGTGAAGAAAAAAATGTCTGTTAGAAACAACATTTTTTTTATAATAGGACCTTATAAGCTCATTCACAGAAAAAAGCCCCCAAAAATTCAAAAATGACCCCCTTTAGCCACTTTTGCAATTGTGAAAAAAAAATGCTGTTAAAACACCCTTTTAGAAAAAGGACCCCGTTATTTCTGCATTTCAAACAGCAAAAACCCCCAAAAAAATTATAAAAAAAAACTTCCAGCCACTTTTTAAAAATTGTGGGGGAGAAAAAGGGGCACTTAAAAACCACATTTCTGTTCCAAAGGACCCCGATTATTGCTGTATCTCACACACCATGACACAAAAAAAATTATAAAAATGACTCCCCAAACCACTTTAAAAATTTTAAGGGGGAAAAAGCCACTTAAAAGCCACATTTCTGTTCCCCGGACCCCCGATTATTGCTGTATTCACCCGCAACTACCCCAAAAAAAAATATAAAAATTTTTCTTCTCACCTTTTAAAAAAAGTTGATGGGAAAAGCACTTTTTAACCCCCATTTTAAAAAAAATTTTTTCAAGAGGCCATTTTCTTTGAAGAGGAAGGAAGTAGATGGCAATAATCGGGACCCCGGCAATTGGGGCCACAACTCATCAGAATCCATGCTGTTATCTTGATGAAAGTCAAATATCCCCATTTTTCTGTGGAAAAACCGGGTGCGTTTGTCTGTAATGACTCCCCCCGCTGGTGAAGGTCCGCTCAGTATGGGCAGGACAACACCCTATGGCGTGGCGAGCAAAGCTCGGGCCATTTTGTCCATTTTTGGTACCCCCAAGTCTATTGGGTCCAGAACACATACAAAACATCGTTGTTGGGGAAAAGCAGATTTCCCCGCCCCGACTTAAGCTGGTCTCTGGTTTGTTAATGGTGCCCGCTTGCAAGCTTGGTTGATGGTAAAAAAAAGATTGGCCGAGGTCACCCTTTTGGCTTCTGCCACCTTTCTGCTGCTGTGCTGCCGCACGGGGGGCCCTTTGGCACTCTACTGCTGTCACGTCGCTGAAGTTGTTCCCCGTGACATTTTTAAAGAACGTGAAAAACAAACCCCCAAAAGATGTCTCCCCTTTTTATCATCAGCAAGGTCTCCATTTTTCCCGCTTTTTTCTCTCTATTTGGGTGGGTGGAAGGAAAATGCTGATTTTTTGTTTTTTTACCGGGGGATCCCCGGGGTTGGCAACTATCCCCGGCGCCGCCGCTATCCGCCCCCGATCGTTAGGGTCCTAAAGCCCCCCTACCCTCGCTAGCTATCGGGTTTTTTTGGACCTTGGCGACGGCGCGGTGGCGGGGGCTAATTAAAAGGCTCCGCCGGGGGGCACATACAGTTTTAAACTTCCAGCGGGGCAAAAGAGCTCCCCGGAGAATCTGTGGCCGCAGTCAGGATGCGGGTTTGGTTTTTGGCCCGGAGGCACACCCAGGCGGCGTGCGCGTT
>JAODAL010009696.1:0-109271 GCA_025379985.1 Phyllomedusa bahiana | reverse complement strand
GCCCCCAAATGCCCCCCCGCACGGGCCCCCACCACTGGCGAGGCGGGGCGGATTTTTCCCCCCAAAATGTATAAATCGCACTCCCTTCCGGCGGACAATCCAGACCAGCGCCGAACTTCGCCTTTTTTCCCCGGGAAACTGCGCCCGACACGCTGGTGAGGCGCGGGGGGGACTTTTACATGATATGTATGAGCGGGGCCCCCATCCCCGACATAAATCAGGCCAAATTCCCGGGGGGGAAACCCTGGGTAAAACGGCGCCTCGACCCGGCAGCTTCATACATGGGCCCCTTTAAAATTTTTCTATATTGCCACAACCTGCATCTCCCACACAGATAAACTTCTCTGAAATGCATTTTATGTTGGTGACTTCTCTGAAAGGGGTGTTTTTTAAAAAGGGGAAACAAGTGGGGTTAAAAGGGCCCCCTCTGAAAAGTAGCCTTTTCCACTACCTTGCAGGGGGGGGGTAGCGGGGTCCCAAAGTCAGCTGCAGAAAAGGGCCCAAGTTTGATAAGCTGCTAAAGAAATAGCAGGGGGGTACCCTTGTGAACAACCCCTAAAATTTTACTGTGGGCAGGGAGGAAGCAGCTCGGGGCTCCCCCTTGAGGTAAAGGGGCAAAGTGTGAATTTAAATTTGCAGAGGGTGAATTTCCTTCGAAGAATTCCCCAGCCCCAGCTAAAGAGCGGGACAAGCTCGGGTACCCCCTTTTTTGGGTCCATTTTTAAAAAACAGTGCTGAGGACTATAGCAAAAAGGAGGTGTTTTCCGCGGTGCTTTAATAAATCTGGAGAAAAGGGGTTTAAACCCCTACGGGCTCGGGTCCCCTAGGTAATGGGGTTTGCCCCTAGCAACAAGGTGTCCTCTGAAACCCTTCCTTTTTTGTGGGAAAACCTTTTAAATATGAGTTTTGGTTACAGCTATGTGTAAAGGGTTTTCGGGGGTTCCAGTCATAAAGGAAACAAACCCGGTTGCCCCAGCGCCCCGGGGTGTACCTCAAGTAGCGGGTAATGCGGCCCAGTGCGGGATGAACACCATTCTGCCCCAGTGTGAACGGGGGCCAGGTATTGCGGGGAATGGGGGCTCTGCTGCAGGGGGGGAAGGGGGGAACATTTAAGGGGGGGGGTGTGTCCAAAACCTCAGGCCAAAAAAAAGGGGTTGGGGGGGGCCTCAGGGGGGTGAAAAAAATTTAACGGGGGGGAAAAGGGAAAAATGGGGAAATTTTATCAAAGCATTTGCGCCTTTTGGCACCAGAAACCAGCTTTTTCCGCCACATTTACTATGTTTTTTAAAGACAGTTTTCAGACGCTTTTGCGCCTCATCCACAAAAGGGGCGTGACCTCGTAAAAAAAGGTGTGGTTTTGGTTTGGGGGAAAAGGGCCGGCTTAAAAGCCCCAAAAATGCGGCCCCGATTTTTTTCGGTGTTCCCCGGTTTTGAAAGTAAACAACCCAAAAAGTGGTACAAAAGGGGTTAAATAGGGCCGTTCTAACCTGCACCAATTTTAAACAACAAATATGATAAATGGGCGCATTATAATACTGTCTAGTCTAAATTTTCACTTTCCTAAAATAAGACCATTGATAAATCTGCCCCAATGTGTGCCCGAGGGAATTTTGTGTGCAGTCCCGTCAGTGCATTTTAACAAAAAAAAACTTTGACCAAAAAACAGTTTTTTACATGTCCCCCATAGTTTTTAATGCCCCAAAAAAGCAGACATCCACCATTCAGCCTATTGTGCTATAGTGTTGATCCATAGGAAGGCAAAAATCTCATGAGATAGAAGCCAATTGTCCTTATTTTAGGAAAAAATTTATTCCTTACTCTAATCTGGAAATGAGAAAAAATCCTTGAAGCAACGCCCCTTCTCCAGAATCCTAGTCAGTATAACTTGTTATTAGTGTTGAGCGATTTTTATCGACAAAGTTGAAATCGGCAAGGTTTTTATGGTGATCGAAATTTCCAGATCATGCGATAATTAAGGTTAAAATCTGAGCATCATATATAAGATCCCCGCCATTTTCCGGCGCTTCCTGTAATTTGCCGGCCAGCAAATCAGATTACAAAATAGAGCAGGGTGAGATGTGTGTGCGACGCCATGACTGGGATTGTTTTGGTTGCGTTTGGCTGGAAAAATCACATGACCTCTTTTTTACATAGAACAGCGTTTCCCTGTTTCAGCCTCAGTGTCTCTCAGCGTCTCAAAAGGATAGGACCTGCGCTCTGCCTGGGGGCCAAACAGCTCAGCAAAAATTAGTCTATTTCTGCACACAGAAACCTCTACTATTAGCTGTGATCCTCCATTTTAGTTTGATTAGAGATTTGAAGATTTTATGTATTTAGCTAGAGAATTTTAAAGCAGCATCTACCGCTGTAAATTCACGGCTGTGGGAGCGGGGGTGGGGTGGGGGCCGCGGGCGAACACAGACAAGCTCTATAAATTTAAAGAACACTGGATAAAGTTCACCAAGACTTAGTGTAGAAAATGTAGTGAATATCTTTTTTATTAACAGTTTGCTAAATTTAAATATTTTCCCGGATATTGCAGCCTGAAAATTATATTTTGGGTAAACATCATTTCTAGTAACTGCAGTCTCTTTGTTAGCTGCAAAACTCCACTTTTAAATTTTCAGTATACATTTCAGATAAAGGGGTTCATTTTTCCCAACAAATGTGACTGTTGATATATTTCCCCCTTGCACTTAAATTACAATCCACAATCTTGTAGTCAGCACAGGTTGTTTGTTGCCAAAAATACCGTGTATCGTACGAAAACATCACAGTTACTGTTTTTTGACTTTTGCGCACCCACTTTGTTCATTGACGCAGCATCTACTAAATCTTAAAACAGCAATTCCTAAATTCACCACAGGTGAATTGAAAAGGTGCAAAAAATACAGTTTATTATATCAAAACAAAAACAATTCCCGTTTTTTTTTTGATTTTGCACACCCAGAAACTTTTTAAATTTGACCACAAAAAACGTAAATCTTAAGACAGAAAATTCTATATTAAACCCACGGGGTAATTTAAAAAGGGTTTAAAAAAATTTACCGTTTATTATATCAAAAAAATAACATTTTACGGTTTTTTTGTTTTTTGGGCACACCCAGCACTTTCTTTTAAAACGCGCTCAAACGAAAACCTTAAAACAGCAATTCTAAATTCACCACGGTGAATTAAAAGTGAAAAAAATACCTTTAAAAATAATAAAAAACTTAACAGTTCTGTTTTTTTTACTTTCGAAACCCGCACTTTTTCATTGAGGGCAGCATCTACGTAAATTTTTAAAACAGAAATTTCCCATTTTTTCCCACGGGTGAATTGAAAAGGTGAAAAAATACCTTTTAATTATATCAAAAAAAAACCAGTTACGTGTTTTTTAAATTTTGCACCCCCAAAGCACTGTTCATTGAGGGCAGCTTCTACGTAAACTTAAAACACAATTTTCTATTTTCCACCACGGGGTGAATTGAAAGGTGAAAAAAAATACCGTTTTTTTATATCAAAACATAACATTTTACGGTTTTGACTTTTGCGCACCCGCACTGTTCTTTGGGACCAGCATCTACGAAAAATTTTAAAAAAAAGAAAATTCTATATTCACCACAGGTGAATTGAAAAGGTCCCAAAAAAAAGTTTTTTAAAAAACATAACGGGGGTTTACGGGGTTTTTTTAACCTTTTTGCGCCCCAAAAGGGTTTTAGGGGGTGGGGGGCGCATCCCGAAATAAAAAACAAAATTCCTATTTTCACCACAGGTGAATTAAAAGGGGTGAAAAAATTAAGGTTTATTAAACCAAAACAAAACAATACGTTTTTTTTTGGACTTTTCCCCCATCCAGTTTTTGTTAAGGACACCTTGCAGTTAAATTTAAATCCAGAAATTTTGTTTTAGATTAGAGGATTTTGAAAATACCCTTTTGGTTTTTCCGTTTTTTTAAATAAGAGTTTTTCCCAAAAAACTATTCCATACCTTCAAAAATTTTTTTATATTTCTGAACATGGAGCAAAGGGCGGGGGGTTTTAAAGGCGAGAAAAGAGGGTAAGCACATGGGGGTAAGGAAAGAGAGAAGGTGGCCCCTTCCAGTGTGGCGACAACACCATGCCAGGGGATCGCATTTTGCAGGACCGCCCGGCCTGCTCCGCTGGGTCGGGCCAGTGAATCTAAGTAACGAACATCGTGGGCCAAATCTTCCTTCAGGGGTTAATGCAAACCTGCTTTCTAAAAGTCTTCCCTTTCCTTTCTTTCCTCGCAGCCCACGGCCACAATTCGTCATCAGAAACATCAAAAACCCGACCAACATAAGCAGAAAAATTCAACTCGGGGACCCACCACTGTGGATAATCCATTTTTTGAAGACCTTTTTTGATGACAAAATGCTTTTGGGGCAAAAGGGCTTTTTTAAAAGAACAAAAGGATGATTTATCTGCTTTTACGCCCAGTTCTGATCCCCATCAAGGAGGTAAAGGGAAAAAGCCGTCATCGGAAAAAATTCCCGGGGGGTCGGAAAATTGCCCTTGAAAGTGCCCCTTTTTTTGAAACCCCCGCAGCTTTTTGGGGATGCAAAAAATCAGGAAACCCCCAATTCCCCTGTTTGATGATGAGGGATGAGACACTTTGGGGGATCTCCTGGTTTTTTCCGCAAATTTGCTTCGGGGCGTTCATAGGGGACAAGGGGGAAAGGGACAAAGGGGGTATTTGGCCCCAATACGGGTCCCGCCACAAAAAGGGGGAGAGGGTGGTCGCAAAAAGCCCCGGGAAAAAATGATTCCGCCAGCCACGGCCCAGCGCAAACCCCCGCTCCTCCCTTTTTTGGGCCGTAAAAAAGGTCCGGGACCTCTAAACCCCGGGGCCCTTTCTTTGAGCAACCTCTGTTTTAAAACCCACGATTTTCATAAAGCCGCCTTTCCCAAAAACCCGCAAAGAAAAGGCAAAAACCCTTTAAAAGTGGTTAACCCCCGGGCCAAAAAAGTCTTTTCCCTGCAGGGGAATGAAATAAAGTTGAAAGGGAGGGAACATTTGGGAAAAAAAAGGCCCAAAGACCGCCGCCGGGGCCTCCAACCCTGTCACCCCCTTTTGCCCCCCTCCCGCCTCCCCCTCCTCCCCACCACCAACGTTCCAAAGTTGCCCAGTCTCTCAGAGTCATGATCAGGGATCAGCCCTCCGTTTCCCACCTCCACCGCGCCCGAGTACCCCCCAGCACCCCCCAAAAGCCCCACCTCCCCCCCTTCTCCCCCCCAAAGGTTTGAAACCCTGCACGCCGAAACGGGCCCAGCCCTAGCACCCCAGCCTTTCTGTCTTCCAGTTTGGGAGAAAAGAAACACTTTAACCCAAACCTTTCCCAAAGCCAAAAGCCTAAATTTCAGCATTCCCCCGGGGCCCTTTTGACCTTGGAAATGTTGCCTTTTCCCATCGGGGGAAACACAGTGGGTCCCCCCCCCAACGTCATGGCCCTCTCTCCCCCCAATACCAAAATGCCGAGCAGGCTTTTCCCTTTCCCCAAAAAGCTGTCCCTGCCCTGGCCAGCCACGTGTCATCTAAAATTTCAAAAGCGCTTGTCTGCATTTTTGTGTCCGGAAAAGCCCATCCCCACCCCCGGGAACACATTGGACTAGTAAGCACCCCAAAGGGCCGCTATATTTTTTGACAGCTCACTGTGTGACGGGGTGGATGCCCCTCTGGGGGGGGACGGGGGCTTTTCGGGCTCGGCGCACCTCCTTAAAAACCGCAGGGATGGGGGGGGCAGGGCTCTTTCCCCCAAGGCCCCTCTGGTTTCATCACGTCCCCAAAGAGACACCGGCCATTTAAAATTTAAAATCTCCTTGGAGCCCGGGCCACAAAACGGGTCAGGGGGTTTGTGGAGGGCCTAACAACGGACCCGAGCGTTTGGGCGGGGTTTTGCCCAAAAACCCCTTGTCCCAAAGGAAAGGGTGGTTTTGCGAAAAAAGGGGCCAAAATTTTTCCTGGCCGCCCTTAAGATGGGTGGGGTTTAAAACACATCCCTTCCCGGGCAAATGTATGAACCTTGTCGTCCAAAATTTCATAAAGAGCTACCCGGGTCGGGACGACCAGCTGAAGAAGGCTCGAGGTCTGATTTTTGCATTCCCCCCTTTGCACCCTGCTTTTGTCCCGCCTGGCTTTCGTTTTCAGCGTCAGCTCGCCCCCCGTCAACCGTCTCATTGTTGACTGGCAACAAAAGCTGGAATTCCACCCTCCACATGCTCCAGCGATTGTGGGAGCAGCCCCAATCCATAACGCAGTACGAAGTGAAACATGGCCTGACAACAGCGGGAAAAAGGGCCTCGAGGGGTTGACCTACCGAGAAGGGGGGGCAGGGGAAAGAAACTCTTTCACCCTCCTTTCCAGTTTTTAAGAAGCCACCAAAATGGGCATTTCGGACAATGGGCCCTTTTCACATGACATTTGGTTTGGGGATTTTTAATTTTTGGGAAAGAACGTTGGACAAAATCTGAAAAAAACAGGCCCCGGGCCCCCGACGGAGGGGGAGACGGACACAGATCGGACACGGACCTTTCTCTCCGTCAAAACCACAAGGCCCACAGTTTTTTACAATTTCATCGTTTTTTCATTAGGCAGTGGGTTTTGGGTCCCGAGCTAGTGGGAAGGGGGCGCATCAGCTCTCAGGGTCAACATATCAGGCAAGCAGGGGCTTGTTGAAGCTGTGCCGGAGGGGAGCGGAAAGGGGGAGGGGGAGGTATTCCTAACACCATGTTACTGACTCCCTGCCCCCCTTTGGGAAAAAGGGTTTTGGCCCCGAATTTGAGGCGGGGGAGGAAGATGAGGGAATACAGTTTTTCTAGTTTTCCCCCGACCCCGAGGGTTGGGGAAAACAAGGCACCACTCTCACATGGTGCTTGGGGTGCTCCATTTTCCCCCAAAATGATCCTCGGGATTAAAAGGGCCCCTCAAAATGAACAACAGTTACTGGGGGGGCCACCCTCCTTTGGTTCCCGGGAAAAAAACCCAAAAAACGCACTTTCCCCCCACCCACCCAAAAAGAGAGTAAAAAAGCCCGAAATGGAAAACCCCCCCTTGATTTATCAACCCGGGGAAAATCTGTTTTCGTCTTTCTTCAAAAAGGGCCCCAAAGGGCACGGTGGAACAACATCACGACGGGGACGCATTAAAATGCCAAGTTGGGGGTAGCAGCGCCCGCCGGCAAGGTGGCAGAAGCCTAATGGGTGACCTCTGGGGAATTTTTTGTTTTAACCACCTCACCAAAGCATGCAAAACAGGGGGACAAAATCCAACACACATAGATTTAGCTTTAAAAAATTCCCCCTGGTGCACGACCCATCCGGGGTCTCAACACCGATGTTTTTGGGATGGGGTTCCGGGCCCAATAGACCCTTTTGGGTATCCAAAATGGACCCAATGGCCCCAGCCCGGCTCGCACCCATTTGAGGGGTTGTCCTGCCCAGCAGCCCCTTTATATCTGAGCGGACCTTCACACAGGGTGGAGGGTCATTACAACAAAACGCATCCGGCTTTCCCCCAGATAAAGGGGGTCGTTTGACTTTCAACAAAAATGAATCAGGGATTGGGGTCTCTGATGATGTTTTTGGCCCCAATTGCCGAGGTCACCGATTATTTTCCAGTCTAAAATTTACATTCCTTTTTAAACAGAAAAAGGTCCCCCCTTGAAAACTTTTTTTATTAAAGAATATTTCTTACTGCAAATTTTTTTTTTTTTTTTTTCCCAAAAAGTTTTTTTTACGGGGTTTTGGGTGGAGGGGACTTTTAAAAGGGCAGCAAGGTTTCATGCAACATCGTATTCCATTGACCCCACTTTTAAACCTTTAAAAAGGTTTTTCCCCATTGTCAATGGTTTTGAGGTCATTTTTGCTGTGAGAAAAAACACAAAAACATGGCCTTTTAACAGAAATGTGACTTTTAAGGGGGCATTTCCTTTCCCCCACAATTTTTAATAGTGGCTGAGAAGTCATATTTTAAAATTTTTTGGGGGCCCTGTAGCGGTGAGAAACGCAATAATCAGGTCCTTTTTTAACAGAAATGGGCCTTTTTTAAATGGGCATTTTTTTCCCTCACAATTTTTTAAAAGGGCTGAGAAAAACATTTTTTATAATTTTTTGGGTCCATGCTGGGGTTTGAAATGCACAAAAACTACAGGGGCCTATTTTAAAAAAAAAGTTTTTTTCTAACAGACATTTTTTTCTTCACAATTTGACCGAAAAAGGCTCAAAGGGTTTAAGCTTTGAAATTTTTTGGGGGGGAATTTTTTCTGGGGACATGCAGCTATACTACAGGTCCATTCTAAAAAAAATGTTGTTTTTTTAACAGACATTTGTTCTTCACAATTGGGCCAAAGGGCTCAAAGGGGGCATGCTTTGAAAATTTTTGGGGGGGGTTTTGCTGGGACATGCAGCTATACTTTCAGGTCCTAATTTTAAAAAAATGTTTTTTTCTAAAAAAACCCTTTGTTCTTCACAATTGACCAAAAGGGGTCAACAATTTGGTCCCCCTTTAATTTTTTTGGGGGGATTTTTCGTACATGCCGCTATACTACAGGTCCTATTCTAAAAAATGTTTTTTTTCTAAAAAAAGACATTTTTTTCTTTACAATTTACCAAAAAATGGGTCAAGGGTCAAGGGGTTTTAATTTTTTGGGGGGATTTTTCTGTGACAAAGCACCCATACTACCGGCCTATTCTAAAAAATTTTGTTTTTTTAACAGACATTTTTTTCTTCAAAAATTTGGGCCAAAGTGGCCCAATGGTCATTCTTTTAATTTTTTGGGGGATTTTGGGGTGTACATGCAGCTATACTACAGGGGCCTATTCTAAAAAATGTTTTTTCTAACAGACATTTTTTTTTTCACCAAATTGGGCCCAAAATGGCTCAAGGGGCCCTTTCTTTGAAATTTTTTGGGGCATTTTTCTGTGAAAAAAGGGACATCTACGGGCCTATTCTAAAAAAAAAGGGTTTTTTCTAACAGCAATTTTTTTCTTCACAATTGGTCAAAGTGGCTCAAGGGGGTTTGGGCTGTCAAAACGGAATAGGTAGGACAAAGTTAATGGGCACTTTTTCCAAAATGGGGCTTGTTTTTTAAGATCTTTAACTAAGCTATCAATCCCTTTTAATTTGAGACAACCCCTTTAAAAACAATGAAAAAAAGAGAAACAAAAAAAATGGTGGGATTCCATCCTATTTTAAAAAAGTTTTTCTAGAAAATTTAAAGTACTAAAAAAAAATTTCAAAGTACAAAAAAGCTGTTAAAAAAAAATTTCCCCTGAATTGTACAAGGGAGTAAAAGGGAAAACTTTAAACCCTGTAGGGTTTTTTCAGAAAGGAAAATGGAGTATGGAGCAAAGGGGCAGAGAACAAAGGGACAAAGAAACCAATTTTTCCCCCACACGTTGAGTAAAATGAGAAAAAAAATGCCAAGATAAAAAGGGGACCCCGGGGGTAAAATGCGGGTTAAACCCCTCCCGTATTTCCCAATAAACTCAATTTGGTCCACAAATCAAACGGGGGGGCAAGCGCTACCCCGGTATTGCTTGTACAAGGAAGGCTGGAGTTTTTCCCCACTTCCCCCCCCTTCCGCACTCTTCTTCACACGACATTTTTTGGGTTTCTGGGGTCATCAGGGCCCTTTTAAAACCTGCGTTTTAAAAGATGACCGGGGCGCCAGCCTGGGGCTTTCAACCCCCAAAACCCCTGTAAATCCCCGGGCCCGGTCCCTGCTGTGGCCCAGGACAGGGGATAAATCAATGTCCCCGTGAAACTAAAATGGGGGGTTTAAAGACACCTTTTTTTTCCCGGGACTTTTTTAAATTTTGGGGGTCATGCAAAGGTTTTTGGGTCATGCTGTGGCCCCGGACAGGGTTTTAAAATCCCAAAGTCCAGTTTAAAAAAAGGTTTTGGGGTTTAAAAAACTCCCTTTTTCCGGCCCCTTTTTAAATTTGGGGGGCCCGCAGGTTTGGGGGGTCATGCTGGGGCCCAGGGCAGGAAAAGTCAATGTCCCCGGTAAACCCAAAATGGTGGTTTTTAAAAAACCCTTTTCCGGCACTTTTTTAAAAGTGGGGGGTCTTTCAGGTTTTTGGGGGTCATGGGTGTGGCCCCTGGGCAGGTTTTAATCAAAGTCCAGTTTTTAACTAAAATTTGGGGGTTGAAAAAAACTCCTTTTTTTCCCGGGAAATTTTTAAATGTGGGGGTCATTTCAGGTTTTGGGGGTCATGCTGTGGCCCAGGGCAGGGAAAAGTCAATGTCCATTTTCAAAATAAAAGGGGGGTTTAAAGACTCCTTTTTTCCGGCACTTTTTAAATGTTTTGGGGGTCATGCAGGGTTTGGGCTCATGCTGGGGGCCCCCGGACAGGTAAGTTTAAAATTTCCAGGTTTAACTAAAATGGTGGTTTTTAAAGAAATCCTTTTTCCGGCACCCCCTTTTTTAAATGGGGGGTCATGCAGGTTTTGGGGCTTATGCCCGTGGCCCAGGGCAAGGGAAAAGTCAAAAGTCCAGTAAAAAATAAAATGGTGTTTAAAACTCCTTTTTTCCGGGAAACCCTTTTTTAAAAGTGGGGGGTTCCCTGCAAAGGGTTTTGGGGGTTTATTCTGTGGGGCCCCGGACAGGGATAGTTTAATGTTTCCAGTTCAACTTAAAAATTGGGGGTTGAAAAAACTCCCTTTTTTCCCGGGACTTTTTTTAAAAATTGGGGGGGCATGGGAGGTTTTTGGGGTCAAGCTGCGTTTTTCCCGGACAGGGATATTTTAATTTTCCATTCAAGTAACCCTTAATTTTTTAAATCATACTGGGCCCTTTTGGCACCTTTTTTAATTTTTGGGTGATTTCAGGTTTAAGGGTCAGGCTGGGGTACAAGACAAGGATAGTAAATTTTGGGCTGTGACTTTTTTTTTGTGACTTTTATAAAACCCAAGGGGTTGCCCCCAAGGGTGTTTGCACGTAACCAATTTTACTGGTTTTTGGGGTGTTAATTTTCCCGCTTTCCCCCACCCCTTTTTTGGGTGTTAATTTTAAAAGGGGGTTTTGCTCTCCCATAGAAATTTAATGGTCATCGCTCATAACGATCTCCCTAAACCGGGAAAAAACCTTTTTCGATACGGCCCCCACTATCACTATTTGATCGATCTCGAAAAGCTAACGCCCAAACGCTCAAAAACCAAATTGTTATATATCACACTCAAAAAATTTCATCCAGACCCCTTTTGAACTCTGTTAGTAAATTGACCATGATTGGGTTTCTCGGCCGAGGGGTACCCAAACAGCAAAAGCCCTTACAGTAAAGTACCCTTTCTATTTTATGTAAAAATTTTTTCTTTCCTTTTAAATGAGGGGAGGCCCCCTTGTTCTGATACAACCGGGGTATTAAAAAGACCCTTGGGAAAGAGATCTCTTTGCCCTTTTTGATAAAATTTTTTAAAATGTCCCCCTCTAAGCCCCCCCTTTTTCCCCTAAAAAAAATTTAAACCGCTAACCTTCAAATTTCTTTCGGGGTAAATGAAATTTCCAAACCTTACCCCCTTTTTAAACATTTTCTTTGCTAAAAGCTCAAACAGAAGTAAAATGGAAAAGGGAAGACTTCACCCCCCTTTCATGTTTTCTTTTTGGGCCCAGTTAGATACAGCTTCCCCTGCTACCAACAGCAAAGATTGAAGCCGGCTCCGAACCCTGCTGTTAAATACTTTAAACACCATGGCAATCGCGGCAGCGATGTCTACATTAATCTACAAGCACCATTTCTCTCCCCAATCAGCATCCCTGTGACAAGATTGAGAGGTGCCAAACAGGACTAATGTAAGTTTCTTTAGCCACCATAGACAGTAAATAAAGGGAGCACTATATTGGTTCTTAAAAATGGTGTTCAATGAAGAATGGTGTAAAAAGCCTTCACACCCTTTGTAGTTAAGTATCCTAGGGAGACTACATGTTCAAGTGAAGAATTTGAAAAAAATGTTTTCTAAAGTATAAAAAATATTAAAAGGTCAAAATACCCCCATTTTGCAATTTTACTAATAAATAAAAAAAATAAAGTTACACATAATTGGTATCGGCAAATCCATAAAAGTCCATTCTATTAAAATATAACATCAGTGAACTCCATAAATCCAAAAACCATACAAAAATGACGTGATCATATTTTTTTCCACCCCGCACAGAATTTTTTGGGTGGCACTATTAAAAAATACATCTTGTCCCGCAAAACACAAGCCTTCATACAACTAGGTAAATAGAAAAATAAAAAGTTATGGCTCTCAAAAGACCAGGAGGAAAAAATTAAATACAAAAATCTGAAAGTGCTGCGTCAATAAGGGGTTAAGGGATTCCAATCCTCAATATAACTTTCGGTTTTGCTGACGTGAGGCCCACAGCAATACAAGCTTAGCCTCTTACATTAACAACTTCTATGAATTCTATTATGTTTCCTGAATTTCACAGTGATAATGCAAAATTTCTTGTAGAGAATAAATTCTAAATAATTTACATGTTCAGAACAGCTGATCTGGCCTTTGCATGTTTCAGGTTTTTCACTCTGTTCTTTGTTACAACTGCTACTTGTTTGACTTGACAACAGCTGAAGGAACAAAATAATGAAGATTAGTTTTACAAATTGTCACACAAAGTCTCAATAGCCCTTTCAGTAGCTACAACTCAGTAATGAAGGCAGATACCAAGAGAACGTGGACTGTGGCTGGGTTCATTCATGCACTTAATTAACACTGTATGTATTGTGAGCTTGCACAGCTCTGGGATCACCGTATGAGTCTTTCAGGCATGAGACAGAGGCAGAAGTCAGGTACAAACGGTTGCTTGGCTCCGTGGATTTATTTCGTAAGCAGAACAAAACGGATGGCAAACATGCACAGCAAAAACATAAACAAAATACTTGCTCGCTGAGCCTTACTAACAGAGGTGTTTGTTCCCTCACTATCACCTTGTTGGTCCTACACTGGCTTCTCCCAGTGTGAACACCTCCAGCCCAGAAGGTAGACTGGAGGTACAGCCGACGCCCATCAGCTTACCTGCTGACCTTTTATACAGCCAGGAAAACCCGGAGTGGAGCCATGGGGAGTTAGCACCCACCCTGCTCTATGCTTACTCCCAATGAAAGGCCAACCTGGAAATGGCTGGTAGCCATACTAACAGATTAAACATAGGTCGACAGTTTGTACAGTCGACATCTATTTATCAACGGCCTTTCACTCCACCAAGGCTCCTTATCTTAGTGGCATGCGTCCTGGACTCCCCAGACATATGTCCAGAACCTGGCTGGGATATATACTCCCTTGTAGACCTTCCCAGCTGCGGTCTTACAGTATATATATGTGTGTTGGTGAAAAAAGCACATCACTTTTTTATCACTTGTTGGGGTAATTCCTTTTTTTTTCTTTTTTCTGTTTTTGCGACACATGGTGAGTAGTTTTCATAAAAGTATTGAAAAGTGGTTTTATACTGTCCTTTTAGAGAGGATATGATAAAGGCTGTGATACGTTTATTTTAATAAAAGCAGGTAAGTCTTGACCGATCCTTGGTGACATTAGGGGTAGCTTATCCTCCCAAACTACGTGATCGACAATTCCCCCTGATCATGTTTGACAGCACAAAACCGGGGTGTGAGTCAGTCAGGTTGGTGTCTTTTTGGGTGGAGTCGGAGTCGTTTTAAAATTACGACTCTGACCCCCAAAATTTAAATTATCAATTGCATTACTGCTTGAACAAAATGTCCTAATATATATATAATAAATTATATATTTATTTATATTTTATATATATTTATTATATATTAAATTGCATTGAAACTAGATATATATTAAAAAATTTTATATATTGATTTTTAAAAATTTTTATCATATGTATATTATATATAATATTTATAAAATTTTATAATATTTTATTTTAGTACAGTTAGTTCAATGCAGTCCCAAGAGAAAGAGGTTTGGGGTTTCCAGTGTACGCTACCATTCTTCAGCAAATTTTTGTGTTTTTAAATTTTTGAAAAGTTTTTTGGGACATGGAGCAGGCAAAGCATTACCACATGGGAAAAGATTCCGCTCCCATAGTAAACAGATTGACCAGATTTCATCAAAATTTTTCACTTTCATTCATGAGACGTGACTGTGCATGAGGAATTCCCTTTACCCCAACATTTTTGAGATGTTTCCCTGGGTCATCGCTTTTCCACCAACCAAATTAGTGCAGAAAGGCCCTTCTCTAAAAGGGAAAAAATGATTTCAGATTTGAGGTCATCTATGAAGGAAAATCAGATGGAGGCAAAACTATTTCTCAGAGTAAATTCATAGAGTCCACAAATGTAAAGTATGTTTTTTTTTGAAAACTGTTTTTTTTCCCCCTTTTGGCATTTTGGATATTTACAAAATTTTTAAGTTTTTTTGTGTTTTAAAGTTGTTCCAATTTTTATTTTACATGCAATGAAAGGGTAACAATGTTTTGAAATTTTGACTTTAGGTCCTATCTCCCACCACTCAACTTTGAAAAGTGAGATACCTCTTTATAGAAATTTTTTTTGGCATTTTATAAAACTTACTGTTTCACCCCGTGTTTGGGAAATCTTTTTCTTCTTGTATTTCACAAATTACAACTTTCTTTTCCCCCTTCCCTAGTGCTCGTGTGTTATTAGGGTGATTCCCAAATGAAAAGGTCCTGTTCAAATGAGGAGAGCATGTAGAAGATTTCCCAAAAAAAGGAAACAACATATAAGCTATTTTATGGTCTTGGGCCAAGAAAATTTTCCAAAATGTATGTGGGGGCCCTAACAGCCAAAAAAAATATGAAATGAAGCCCATCCATGGGCCCCAAAAAAAGAAGGAAGCCTCGACGTCTATTCCCCTCATAAGAAGGTTGCTAATTTTGAAAAAAAATACGAAAAAAGGGAAAGGATTGGAAATTTGAGTTTTGGGAAAGCGATGAGATGAAATTCAGTAGATTGGGTTTTGCTGGGTGCAAATGGGTTTGGAAGAGTCAAGGGAAAAGGGGCAAACAGATTGAGAAATTGAAAGAACTGTCAAGCTTGGTGGAGAAAGCCTGATGATATGGGGGTGTTTCACACCCCAATGTTTTGGATGCTTGACCGGGGGATAAATTTTTGATCTAAAGGGTTGAGCTATAGGGGGTGATTACACGAATATTAGGGGTATGAAAAGGAAAAAACCTTAGTGTTTCAAAAAAACCAAACTAAAGGAAAAATAGTTTTCCCGGGAAGATTTCAAAAGAAAAAAATCGAATTTTTTTTATATTTTTAAATTTTAAAAGAGCTTTATTTCCCCCTTACCCCCCGGACCCAGTTTTGGGCCTCTCTGACGGAGCCCCTTTTTTTAAAATCTGGCATCTGTCACTTTATGTCAAAAAAACTTTTTGCATTTTAAACCTATCCATGTGTTTCAGAAAATTGTTTTCCCCGGGGAACACATTTTTGCTTTAAGATAAAAAGGAAAATTTTGGTCCAAAAAATGTTTGGTTTATTTTGGGGGAAATATTAAAGTATCGTGAAAAATTTAAAAAAAATTTACCAAATTTTTCAAACTTAAAAAAAATTTTCTGCTTGAAAGGGACGATAGTTTTTCCATTTAAAAAATAGTTTTAACTAGTCTCCCTTACGTCTGCTTTTGTTTTTTTTTTTTTTTTTAAAAACGACTTTTTTTAGGGGGGTTTAAAAAAATTTTTAGTATAATTTTCAAATTTTCAAGAAAATTTGCAATTTTTAAATTTTTTTTGGGGGAACCAGCCCTTTTTTTAACTTGACTTTGATTGGCCTGAAATGTTGGGTTTCCCAATGAAGGACTTATCTAAAAAAATTACCCCCCTTAAAGTTTTCAAAACGCATTTGGGAAAGTTTATTAATCCCTTTTGGGTTTTTTAAACGGGGAAATTTTAAAGAAAAGTGGAAGTGGAATTTTAAAAATTTTCCCCTTTTTTTTTGCGTTTTTTTTTTTTTTTAAACATTTTTCAAAGAAATCCCCGGAAAAGGGGGAAATTTTAGGGAAATGAAACCTTAAATTATTTCCCCGGATTTTTGCGTTTTCAAAAGAATTCCTTTATTTTAGCCCCTTGGGTTGCTTTTTTGACTCTTTAAACCAAAGCCCCGGGAATAGGAGGGGGCACCTACCGGACTCTGGGGGTTCATTTTCATTACGATTTTAAATTTGGGGGCCCCTTTTTCGGGGTTTGGGCGGACCCCCCAAGGGGGCTAAAAATTTTAATAAACCCCCCTTAAAAGACCCCCTTTTGGAATTTCAACCCTTAAGGGGAAATTTATTCCGGGGTTTGTTTGTAGGGCATTTTTAGCCCCACTCAAGGGGGGGGCCCTTAAAAATTTTTTGGGGGTTGGGGCCTGTAGTGAAAATGAAAAAAAAATTTTTTTTTCCCTAACCCCAATCGGGGCAATTTTAGTTGAAATTGTTTAATTTTCCCCCAAGGCAATCGGGGTTAAAAAAAGCACCCAAAAATTTTGTTACCCCAATTTTTCCCCAAGTTTCGGCATACCCTACATGTGGGGGAAAACTGCTGTTTGGGGCAGGGGCTGGGGATATAAGGGGAAGGGGTGTTATTTGGTTTTTTGGAACCAGATTTTAGTGGGGCCATGTGAATTTAAAAAGGGCCCCCAAAAAAGTCCCAGAACGGGGGAAAAAACCTTCCAGTTGTAACACACCCCTTTTTTTGGGGGTTTTCACCCTCCCTTAAGGGGATTCTCCTAGGGGTGTTTTGTGCTTTTTGGGGGGCCAACTCAGGTTTTTCCAAATTGTTTTTTGTTTTTGCTTTGGGGCAAATGTAAAATTGGGGGGGAAAAAACGCTTTTCCCGCCTTTGTTTTTTGGGCTTCAATTTTTCAGGGGTTGGGCCTTTTCCCGGTTTTAAATTTTGATTACTTTTCTTTGGGGGGTCGTTACAATTGTAATGAATAGCCCTTCTTTTTGGGTTTTTCGGGGTTTTATTTTTTACACAAAAAAAAAATTAGGTCTTTTAAAAATTTTGGGCGTTTTTTTTGGGGGCCGTTCGGGTTAGCCTTTTAATTTTTTCGTTTTCGGGTTTTGGGGGATTTTGGGCTTGTTTTTTGGGGGGAAGGGAGTTGTTGTTTTTGGGTACTTTTGGGGGGGACATAAGCTTTTGGATACCTTTTTTAAAAGGTTTTTTGGGGGGGGGTTATTTTGAACAAAATGGGGGGTTCCCTGGTGGGGGGGGTTTTTGCGGGTTTATCATGCGGTTTTAAACTGCCCAAAACTGGGTATTTATTTCATAGGTCGATACGGTTTCCCAGCGATACCCAAATTTGTTTTATTTTTTTTAGGGTTTTTTCTGTTTTTACACAATAAAAAAAACTTTTTTCAAAAAGGGAAAACACTTTTTTTGCAGGGGGCCAAAGGGGGTTTTGGAGCCTTTACTTTTTTTTTTTTTTTCTGGGTAGGGGAGTTTTTGTAGGGGTTTGTTTTTTGCGAAGATGAGTTAAATTTTTTAAATTGGTTTGTTTTTTGGGGGGAACAAGTCTTTTTGATCATTTTTAAATCCTTTTTTTGGGAAGGCGGGGGTGAAAAAAATTACGCACCCTTTGTAGTGTTTTTTTTTTTTTTTAACACCCGCTCCCCCCGTCCCAAGAAAACCCAAGGGCCCTTTTAGTTTTTTACTTTCTGGGGGGATTCAAAAAAAGGCCCGGAATCCCCAATTTATATAGTTTTTTTAAATTTTGAAGATTTTTTAAAAAAAAAAAAAAAAATTTGGTTTTTATTGTTTTTAAAATATTTATAAAACCCCTGTTTAAAGGGAGCCTTTTAACTTTTTTTTTTTCCCGTTTTTTCAGAGCGTTTTAAGGATTTTTTTTTTTGCTTTAATAAAAATGACGTTTTTTTTGGTAAAATTTTGGCTTTATATGGTTTTTTTCGCTTTTTATTACTTTTTTTGTGCTGCAGGAGGAAATACAAATCGAATTCTGTGACTGTTTTTTTTTTTTGTTTTTTACGGCGTTTCCGGGGGGTTTAAATTTAATGGGACAGATTTATAGGGTGGGTTTTCCGAAACCGGCGTTTCAAAAATGAGAAATTTATTTTTTTTTTTTTTTTTGGGGTTTTTGGGGTTTTGGGAAAAGGGGAAAAGGGGTTTTACGTTTTTTAATTTTTTTTTTTGTTTTGTTTTTTACTTTTTTTTTCATTTTTTTTTTATTTTTTCCCACATTTTTTTTTTTTTTTCCCCCCAGTGGGGATTTGAAACCGAAAAACCCCCAATGGGGAAAAAGCAATGGGTTAAAGATTGCTGTTTAAATTAGGAGCCGGGTGCACAGCTTACGGTGTGTACAGGTCCCCGGGGTAACTACGCCCCAAACCCCAAAATGCTTTTGTGGGCTTGGTGACGTCCCCCGGGACTCCCCGGATGCTTTCGAAAGAACCCGGGGGTTTGGGGTAAGGGCCCAAAGCGAGCGGCTTTCTGCCCCCGCTCGCTGCCCCGGATCGCTGGAACCCAGGAGCTCCCCTATCCCCCTGCGGGCTTCTTTATGGAAAACCATGATAGGTGGGGGTTTAATAAAGGGTTTTTTTAAACCCGTGGCCGGAGTTTTCCATTCGGGCCCGGGGGGGGGTGTGCATGAAGTCAGGGGGAAATTTCCCGCGGGTTTCCATGTTGCGATCGTGCGCGGCTCGCTTGCAAGCCCGCGCGATCGCCAAGACGTATGCATACGTCCATTTGCGGAAAGTCACTTCCCGTTCAATGTCGGGAAGGGGTTAAGCAAGAAATGGCTCTCATGCATCAGGAAGAGGGGAGTGAGGAAAATCAAGTAGTACGTAAAGAAAAATTAAAGTCCATAGGTAATCTCACACAAAGATGAATAGTCCGTCTGGAGCAGCGTTATAGGATATCATCAGGAAGTGTAACAGTAGCGGTAGTGGATCCGCAGTGTATCCGCTGGGCCACCACAAGCGATGGTGTAAGCCCACACCAGGGAGCGGAGTCTAAGTAGAACCCGGTTTTCACCAGAGCCCGCCGCAAAGCGGGATGGACTTGCTGCGGCGGGAAACTACCAGGTCGCTTCCACTGGCGGGACTTGCTTGCGGTGGTAGCCAAGGGTAAATGTGGTACAAAATCGTAAGGCAGGCTCGTAGTCGGGGACAGGCGGTAGGTCAGGGCAGGCGGCAAAGGTTCGTGGTCAGAGGACGATAGCGAAATGGTACAGTACACAGGAAACACCGGATGAGGCAAAACGCTTTCTCAATAGGCTCCAAGGTCACTAAAGATCCGGCAGAGGACTGCCGGAGGAGGAGCCATTATATAGGGTCAGCGGCCGGCAACAGCCAGTTACCGGCGCGCTGGCCCTTTAAATCTGGGAAGGCACAGGCGCGCCTGGAGTTAGGAGCGAGGTCGGGTGAGTACCCGACCTCTGGGGGACGAGTGCGCCCACGGTCCGGCGCACAGACCGCGGGGCTACTCGCCCCCGGTACTGAGGAGAGAACCGGGGAATGGACGCACCTGCAGCCCGGGTGATGGGCTGCGGCGCCGTTCGTGACAGAAAGATTTCTGGATGGTATGGTATGTTCTGGATACATTATCCTTATTTAGGAAAAATTGTTTTAGAACTTCAAATTAATACCCTTGCTTAGATGTAGAAAACAAAAGAATCTTAATGATATTCAAAGTGTGACGGTTCATATAGCTGCTCCTGTCTCTGTCCTCCTCTGTCTCAAGTGCCTATTCCTTGAAAAAAGTTTTGTGTGCCGAAACGTCGGATTATGTAGGTTTATTAATGTACTTCATATCATGGCCGCTTAAGGAGGCCTTATGAACATGCCTCTTAGAAGTACACATCTCCATAGAACCTAAAAAACTGTCACTTGGAATATCAAAGCTGTAGTGGATGGTAAGATATGGAGCCTGACAGTCAAAAGTTCAAAACACAGTAACCATTTTGTTTGTCGGTGTATGTTCTACCTAAATAGCTTGATTATTGTATCATAAGGTGATAAAAAGCCTGATGTTACCATTTTACTACAGTAACGTTATTACATATACATGCGCCATGTATGAGGGAGTCGGAGTCGGAACCAGGAAAACTGAGGAATCAGGGTCGAAACTTTAGCTTACCGACTGCACAGCCCTGGCGTGAACTGTCAGTCACTCTCTGTGGGTGTGGTAAACAGCACTTTCAGTTTCACTTTCACAGATTTTTTCAATTATTACTCAGAAATTCAGCATCAAATCATATAAACCTATACACCAGAGCTCAGCTTCTCTCCCTCCATCACATCCTGATCTCAGATAGGGCAGCATGATCCTTTAAGGATATCTTTTTGAGATGTCCTAGTGACATTGTCATCAGTTCTGATTGGCAGGGGAGAGAAGCTTTGTCCTCTAATATTTCTGATTTGGCTCTGTTAGGCTTTCCTGGGAAAGTTAAAAGGTTTATGACATGAGGAGAGCTGAGCAGAAAAGGCGCCAGTGCTTAGCACAGCTCCTCTGCCCTTTCATTTTGATGATTTTTTGGGATCTCAGCACTGGGACCCTCACCAACCTGATATGTCCATATGTCACTATGTCACATGTCTACACCGTAATACACTGTTACACTATACATATCTTTGACGTCAGTATTGAAGAATGGTCTTAAAGGGGTTTTGCAATGATGTAATATTGACGTGGGATCCTCCAAAATGGGTATTTAATCACTTTTCTAAATATATGTGAAGCCTCTGAAAGCCACAGCTTTCTTTACAAGCCCTTAGTTACTTAAAAGTTTGCATTAGACACGACCAGGAGAGCTGACAGGAGTTGATCTTGCCTCGCTTGCGTGTTTGCACTTCTTATCTGATGACAGGGAACATGAAGGAGCTGGCAAGGGACTGGGGAGAAAGTGCAGTGTATGAGTCTGTCTCCTGTAAAGATAATCCACTGTTGTAATGTTATTATTTGAGTAAACTTTAAAGATGTTCCCTTGCTTTCTTGCTCTCTGATTACCCCCTCCTTGTCACCCCTGCAGCCCTTCATGACTCATCATGCTTTGTTAATATTCTCTGCTGAGCAGATAACAGCTAAGGAACTCACTTAGTGGCAAAACCCCTTTAACAGCAAATTCGAGAACATAGGAGTAGAATAGAAAGTATCCTGTAGCCTTTGATTATCTCAGTGGTAAAAAGCAAGATCAGGTGAGGATGGGTGGCATTGGGTGATCATTATTTGTTCAGGAGGCCAGTGAAATAAATGTAGTTATGAATGGATTTAAATATGAAGCAAAATTGTTATAATTTATCACTCATAAATAGTAAATACCACCTGTATGCTGATGACACCCAACTTTACATCTCTGGCCCAGACATTAACTCTCTACTGTCCAAGATCCCAGATTGTCTGTCGTCCATATCCTATTTCTTCTCCTCCTGCCTCCTAAAACTTAATGTAGAGAACATTGAATTCATTATCTTTTCACCTTCCCTCTCCATGCCTCCACCTGATCTCTCTATCATAGTCAATGGCTCTACACTCTCACTGGTCCCGCAAGTCCGCTGCCTTGGGATAACCCTTGACTCCACTTTGTCCTTCAAACCACACATCCAAACCCTTACCTCTGCCTGCCGCCTCCACCTGAAAAATATTTCACGAATCCGCTCATTCCTTAACCCTGACACTACAAAAATGCTGGTCCATGCCCTTGTCATCTCTCGCCTAGACTACTGCAACATCCTTCTCTGTGGCCTCCCATTTAGCACCCTTGCTCCCCTCCAATCCATCCTCAACTCTGCTGCCCAACTTATTCACCTCTCTCCTCGCTGCTCCTCTGCCTCTCTCCTCTGTCAATCCCTTCACTGGCTACCCATTACCCAGCGCATTAATTTCGAGTTACTAACCATGACCTACAAAGCTCTATATAACCTCTCTCCTTCATACATATCTGCCTTAAACTCCAGATACTTCCCCTCACGCAATCTCCGCTCCTCACAGGACCTTCTTCTCTGCTCTCCTCCTGTCAGCTCCTCACACAACTGTCTCCAAGATTTATCTCAGGTTTCCCCCATACTCTGGAACTCACTGCCCCAACATATCAGATTCTCCCCCACTTTCACCAGCTTCATAAGCAACCTGAAAACCCATCTCTTCAGGATAGTCTATAAACTATAGTACCCCTTCTGTCACTACACCCTCAACAAACATGTCTGCCCCCACCTTCTGTCTCTTTCCCCCTTCCTTGTAGATTGTAAGCCTTCGCGGGAAGGGTCTCTTTGCCTCTGTACCTGTTGCTAGTCACAGATTGTCACTATTGTACTTTTTCGGTTATGTATGTAACCCCCTTGAAAGTACAGTGGCCTGGAATCAATGGTGTTGTAAAATAAATAATAATAATAATTGAGGTCACTGAATATAATGTGAAAGCTGTGCTGTTTTACAAATATCTGATATTTGCTATGAGCTAATTACCTTTTGTTGTGTTATACAGCTTTCTTTATATGTATAAACACATCAAATAAATCACACACTTCCAGTAAAAACAGTTCCAGAGTTTTAATAAAGGGCTAGACTAGCTTAAAATAACAAACAAGTGAAATGTTAGATCTACAAGTTACATATTGAATAGTCTTTGTGCCCCTCTTTCATACATACACAAGCTGCTGTTCAAAAAGTGTCAAACTAATACAATTTTTGACCTTCTTTAAGCTGTTCTCTTTGAAAGTAATAAATCTTTCACTGGTGACCTAGGGCTAAGAGACATGTGGTGAAGGGATCTGTTCCTTTCTTGCAGTTGTTTCATTTCATCTTATTTGATAATTATTTATATGCAGCTGTTGCTTCTGTGTCTTTTTTGGCAGCACATTCTAAACTGTACTTTTACAGCTCCCTCATCTGTCCATGTTCACAACATAACAGTGCCACATTGTCACCCTATGTTATTGAATTTAGTTAGTTATTAGCTGTCATTGAGTAAACAGTAGTTGGAGTTTGTGACACAGGTGCATAACTACATCAGCTATTGGGGAATGCAAAATCTATGTGGCTGTCAGTATTTTTTTTTACAGGACTTTAAATTGTTTCTGTGAGTATAATGGGAGTAGTGTTGTCTTGCATGTTTTAACCAATAAGGCAACATTTACATGAAGTGTGTTTGTAACATACCAGTTAGTATCTGATCTCACAATGAAGATATCAGTCAGTAGAAAAAACTTTACATTTTGACTTGAGTAATACAGTAAGCTGGGCCAGGTCACCTTTGTTGCTTTTGGACCTCTTGCATTGAGCTCCCTCTCTACCTTTGCCTCCATTAACTACATACCAAAAGCCTCTTAGGGTATGTTCACACAACAGTAACATTTAAGCATGGAATCCATGAGGATTCTTCTGCTGAAATCCACTTTGTGTGATGCGTTTTCACTAAAGTACATGGTTTTAGACTATGTTCATATAGCCACGCAGTTCACTTATTTTTACACGCATAATCCTCCCCCAAAAAAGCATAAAAAATAACAGTAAAACGCCTCCCATTGATTCCAATGTAAAATCAGCTTAGTGGTTCAGACGGCACAAATTTTAGAGTATTTTCGTGTACTGTAAGCGCTGACCAATACTTAGTATATGAGGCAGAAAATCTGGCTCTGGCATTCAGCATTGTTGCTTATTGGAACTCTGCGCTTTTAAACACGTAATTCCCGATGAGGAAATAATGTTGTTTCAGCGCTGAAAATTTCATCAATGAAAAACATCTTGTGAATGTATCCTGACAGGCACTTTGCAGTCAGAAATTCATGCCTATTGGTTTTGGATGTGGATTCACCTTAGAAACCACATACAAATGTTTTGGCCGCTTATTGCATGAGGATTTTTGCAATCACATTGACATCAATAGTAAATTTCCACGTATTTTCCACATGGAATACGACCAAAGAACAAACATGTTTAAAGATTTTTTTTTATTAATGCACCAAAAATATGTATGGTATGAACTGCAACATGCATTTTCTATTGAGGTCAATAGGAATCAATTTCTTTTAGTTTTCAATGTGGATTTCAATCCATGTGGAATCCATCCAGAAATCTTCATCGTGCGAACATACCCTCAGGGTACTGTATGCAATATGCCATGTGTTTTAGATACATGCTGCCCCCGGCTGCCCCCATTCACTTGAATTATCAGCGGCGCATAAGCGCCACAAAGGAGTGACATGTCACTTCTCTCCCCTGGCATACAATACTATCATATTGTACGCCGGGGGGGGAGAGCATATGTAATTTATAGTTCTGTATGAGAGCTATGAATTACCGTAATTGCAGTGTGCATTTCGGCCGTATTAAAGCACAAATACACGGCGAAATGCGCACCGCAATTACGCCGTGTGAACATACCCTTAGAGTAAGTTCACGTGGTTTCTGATGCAGATTCCAAGCTGAATAGTGGCCAAATCAGACTGCAATCTGCCTCACATTATTTTCTTACGCTGAAATTTAGTACTAAATCCTCACATTGTATATGGAGGCTGAAATCTGAATCTAGATTCAGCATAAAAACCACATATGGAATTGCAAATTCTTGTTCTTGTGGATTCTAAGCAATGAAATGGTGTTTATCCCACACTGACACAAATAAAGACTACACTTCAGACCACAAAAAATAAGCCCTCATTCAGCTCTCAAACTGTTTACAGGCTTCCTTGTGCATCATCTTTAGAAGAGGCTTCCTTCTGGGTCGACAGCCATGCAGACCAATTTGATGCAGTGTGCGGTGTATGGTCTGTGCACTGACAGGATGTCCCCCAACCCTTTAAACCTTGCAGCAATGCTGGCAGCACTCATACGTCTATTTTAAAAAGACAATCTCTGGATATGATGCTGAGCACATGCATTCAACTTCTTTGGTTGACCATAGTCAGGCCTGATCTGAGTGGAACCTGTCTTGTCAAACCGCTGTATGGCCTTGGCCACCGTGCTGCAGCTCTGTTTCAGGGTGTTCCCAATCTTCTTATAGCTTAGGCTATCTTTATGTAGAGCAATAATTTTTTTTTTTTCAGATCATCAGAAAGCTTTTTGCCATAGTGTGCCATGCTGAACTTCCAGTGACCGGCATGAGTGAAAGCAATAATGTTAAATTTAACACACCTGTCCCTATTTGCACCTGAGACCTTGTAACACAAATGAGTCCCATGACACCCTGGAAGGATAATGAAAAATTGGGCACGATTTGTAACTTTTCACTTAGGGATGTAATTACTTTTGGTGTCAGTGGTTTAGATGTTGATGGTTATGTTTTGAGTTATTGTAGGGGCACACCAGATTTACACTGTTATACAAGCTGTACACTGACTACTTTGCATGGTATGTATGTGTCATATCTTCAGTGTTGTTCCATGAAAAGATATAATAAAATATTCTGAAAAATATGAGGGTTGTACTCACTTGTGAGATACTGTAAAGTACTAAACAGAAAACATTATTTTTCATTTCTATTTAAGGAAGCAGTGTCTGTGTCAGTATTAAATTTACAGGGCACAGTGTATGGCATAGTAATCAGGAGGTACACTGTGGTAGAATTATTTTTTGGTACTGTAATTTTAATCTATGGGTACAATGAGGTTTAATATATATTAAGGAGGCATAGTGGAGCATGACTATATTTGGAAACATAAAGTCCTATTTATCAAGACAGTTGCGCTAGATTTTTGGCACAATTTGCACTAAAAATAATAGTGTGCAAGCTTTATTTATGATGTGTTTTAGACAGTTTCTAGACACTTCTGAACCTCATCTGACAAAAAGGGCATGGCATCGGTAAAATGTTGTCGCTTTGTGTGAGACAAAAATGCGTCAAGATTTTGGTGCATTTAGTGGCATAAAGTAAGTCCGCTTAAAAATTGTTAGACTAGACAATTTTAACTTGCACCAGATTTATAGATGTTATGATAAATGTGGCGCATTGTAAACTGTTAGTCTAGCTTAAAACTGTCTTAGAATTAGAAAGTGCTGATAAATTTGTCCCATACTGTACAATTTTATTCAGAGAACACATTATAATTATATTTAGAGTACACAATCTGGTATAACATTGAGGGAGTACAGTGTGATCTAGTTATTTTTAGGGGAGTGGCATAGTGGAGTTATATTCATTGGGCATAGTGTGATATAACTAAATTCCGAGGGATGGTTTAATTTTATTTGGGGGCATTTTGCTAAATAATTATATTCAGGGAGTGTAATGCAGTATAAATATATCTAGGGGTCCCAGTATGGTATAATTATATTCAGAGAACAAAGTAAGGAAATTGTATAATGGGGAAAATAGAGTGAGGAAGATACGTATTTGATACACCGCCAATTTTGCAAGTTTTTCCACCTACAAAGAATGAAGAGGTCTGATATTTTTATCATAGGTACACTTCAGTTGTGGGAAGAAAATCCACGGCATACCTTTGGATCCTTTAGAGTATTTATTCAAGCATTAAACACAAGTGTAGTTACTCTCCAAATGGTATAGTGATAAGACGATATCTTAATGAGACATTCCCATGGTCCGACGTTTCGGCCAATCATTAAGGACCTAGAGGTGGGAGAAGATGTGTATGAAGCCGGAGAGAGTGCACACTCTTCCCATTCTGGACTTGGCCACAGGCTTTTTCCACTGAGCACCCAGAATCTGATAGGTGTGTGGCACCATCATATGTTCTCTACACTTCAGCTATGAGAGACAGAATCTAAACAAATACAGAAAAATTGTATGATTTTAAATAATTTGTATTTTATTGCATGAAATAAGTATTTGATCACCTACCAACCAGTCACCAAGAATTCTGGCTCTCTCAGACCTGTTAGTTTTTGTTTAAGAAGACCTCCTACTCAGCACTCATTACCTGTATTAATTGCACCTGTTAGAACCCGTTACCTGTATAAAAGACACCTGTCCACACACTCAAACAATCACACTCCAACACCTTTATCATGGCCAAGACTAATGAACTGTCTAAGGACACCAGGGACAAATTTGTAGATCTGCACAAGGCTGGGATGGGCTACAGGACAATAGACAAGCAGCTTGGTGAGAAGGCAACAACTGTTGGCGTAATTATTAGAAAATGGAAGATGACTGTGAATCTTCCTCGGTCTGGAGCTCCATGCAAGATCTCTCCTCCTGGAGTAAGGATAATTCTGAGAAAGGTCAGGAATCATCCCAGAACTACTAAGAAGGACCAGGTCAATGACCTGAATAAAGCTGGGACCACAGTCTCAAAGATAACTGTTCGCCATGTTTGGAGGTAGGAGGAGGATGAGTACAACCCCAAGAACACCGTCCCAACTGTGAAGCATGGGGGTGGAAACATCATACTTTGGGTGTACTTTTCTGCAATGGGGACAGGAAGACTGCACAGTATTGAAAGGAGATTGGAGGGGGACATGTATTGCAAGATTTTGACCAACAATCTCCTTCCCTCAGTAAAAACATTGAAGATCTGTAGGGGCTGAGTCTTTCAGTAGGACAATGACCCGAAGCACACAGCCAGGACAACTAAAAAGTGGCTCTATAAAGCATTTCAAGGTCCTGGATTGGCCTAGCCAGTCTCCAGACCGGAACACAATAAAAAATCTTTGGAGGGAGCTGAAACTCAATGAAGCGCAGTGGCAGCCCCAAAACCTGAAAGATCTGGCGAAGATGTGTATGGAGGAGTGGGCCAAAATCCCTGCTGCAGTTTGTGCAAACTTGGTCAAGAACTACAGAAAACGTCTGACCTCTCTAATTGCAAACAAAGATTTCTGTACCAAATATCAAGTTCTGTTTTTCCATTGTATCAAATACTTATTTCATGAATTTAAATCCAAATTAATTAAGAATCATACAATTTTTTTTTCTTAGATTCTGTCTCTCACAGTTAAACTCTACCAATTTTAAAAATTACAGACCTCTCCATTTCATTCCATTTGTAGGTGGGAAAACGTACAAAATCGCCAGTGTATCAAATACCCATTTTCTCCACTGTATGTCGTAAAATTCTATTTATGGGGTACAGTATAAGTAACTACATTTAGGGAGTACAGTGTGAGACAGGGACACAGTATGTGGCAGTATAGGTAGTTTGCATTAGTACAAGCGGTGAAGCTCTGCTGCAAAAGCAAGAAGCCAAAGGCAAGTCACGTCCAGAAGAAATTGTCATGAGGATTTGGCCTGCTTAGAGAAGATATTATTAGTGAGTACTTTATGCACATATGTTTGTCTTAACGTTAAACTGCAAGTTCACTTACAACATCAACCTTCTAAAGCACAGAATTTAAACTCTGAGGCTGCGTCCACACAGTAAAGTACAAATACTGATCGAATTAGGAATTAGAATCCGACCAGTATTTGAATAACATTTTACTCTTGGTTTTCGTTTTTCAGCTCATTTTCTTTTTTAATGTTTTCAGATTTGGCCATCCCATTGAATTGAATAGTATAATAATATGCCGTTTTCCAAGTGAATTACAGCGAATTATTATACATGTTCTAAGATTTTTGAGAAAACGATGGTTTTGAAGTCTGATCTCAAAAAATACGATCTGTTTCGGATTTTGACGGTTTTGAAAATACGATTCTGCATCAAAATCCAATGGTAAAAGCTTGCTGTGTAGACATATCCTTAGACATATCCCACAAAAAAATCAGCCCAGCTCAGACCCATTATAAATGCCCTTCTATACCAACTCACAAACTACTACAAGATCTAGGGGAAGATCAAGAGGAACTAGATCTAGAAAATGGGGACCACGCCAGAATTCAGGAGGAAGGGGAGTATATATGGATTATTATGCCTCCTCATCCTCTGGCAACTCCAATACACCTCCCCCCTTTTTTAGAGGGATGGAGAGGCCCCGCATCTGCCTGAGACATCGTCAGAAGTAACAAAAACCTGATCAGCATCAGATAATAATCTTACAGATAGACAACAAGTAGTAGAGAGTTAAGATTCTACAGAGGGTTTGACCTTTGTGCCCCCCAAACCAAGTTTTAGTGATTTTTCATGGATCAAAGATGTACATCTATTTGTGCGTAAACTCAAATGCATAAATTTTTTTAAAATCAAAGATAAGATCGAATGCCAACATTTGGGGCGTCACGACACAGGATCTGGAAGGTATACGCACCCTAGTGTCCCTTATGGAGGAAGAAGAAATTAGAGAGGGACAAACTAGTTAGAAGCTTAAAAGTAGGAGAATGCCCCCGAGCCAGCTGGATACACATGAAAGTGATTTATTTTTACAAATAGTCTCAAAAAAAACTTCGTGATCTAGGCGAACAGAGATTACCATTCCACAATAATCTCAGTAGAGAGGAATTAAAGCGTTGTCAGCACTGGAACGAGATAAGTCTATTATCATCAAACCTCGATAAGGGGGGAAACATGTATATTAAATCATGACATGTACAAACAGTGTGTAACGATCTGCTTAAGGACAAAAGGTTTTATGATATCTTACCTATGGTTTCCAACAACAGCCTCACTATAGAACTAGAGAGGATACTTGTGGAGGGTTTAGAAATGGGTCTTATATCACAAACAGAATTTAAATTTATGATGCCTTCTAACCCTCAAAAAACGACTTTTTACTCGATCCCTAAGATCCATAAGGGCTGTACCCCACTTAAAGGTAGACCATAGTTTCAGGTGTGAGATCAATTACGCAAAATGTAGGGAATCTATATTGACAACATCTTAAACAGGATTTCGTAATTACTTTGCCTTCTTACATAAGAGATACTTCAATCTTTTGCGTAGACTAGAAGGGATCAGCTTTTAATAAAGAAGTACTATTGGGCTCCATAGATGTTGAAACCCTATACAGTAATATTCCACATGAAAAAGGTATCCAGGCAGTTGAATATTTTTTGTCCACAAGAATTATAAAATTTTCAGGCTCACAATGCTTTTGTCATTAGACTACTTGATTTTGTTACGGCAAAATTTACTTTGTCTTTTGCAACAAGACCTTCCACCAGCTCTAGGGGCACCGCAATGGGCAGCTCCTGCGCTCCCGTATGCAAATCTTCCTGGGCTGGTGGGAGGCTACCTTGATATCTCAACCCGGGAGATGATCAATGGCCCCCCCAGATATTATTTTGGGGGAGGTACATCGATGACATCATCATTCTTCTGGGAAGGTACAAAATGTCATTTTGGGGAGTTTGTTGCACAATCAATAAAAACAATGTCCGGTATGCACTTCACATTCGAAATGGGAGGAGAGATGTTTACCTTTTCTAGATGTGCTTATTATCAAAAAATCTGAATGGTAACATACATACAGTATAATATAGGAAACCTACAGCAACTAACAGCTTGTTACACTGGAGAAGTTACCATCCATTACCATGCAAGAGAGGGAATACCGAAAGGTCAATTTTTGAGAAATCAAGAGAAAATTGCTCCAGAGATGAGGATTTTAGGAGACAGTCAGGTATTTGAGAGAGAGATTTCTCAATCGAGGATATCCCACAAAAGTCCTGGAATAGCCTTTAGGGATGCACAAAAACAAAATAGGACAACTCTATTTAAGGGTAAGCCCAGGTAGATTAAAGAGACCAATAGGGCACTATGTTGCAACCTTTGATGATAGAAACTTAGAAGTGATCAATATCCTCAAAAATATTGGGGTATCTTGATGTTAGACCAGGGATCTAGAGGGTATCTTCCCCCAACCCCCTCGATAACCTATCGGAAGGGTAGATCCATCAAAAAATAGACTGGTCCATAGCCACTTTTACACCAATACCCTCTCAAGGTACCCGGTTAGAAAGGAAACCGTTGGGCATGTTTAAATGTGGGCAGAGATGTGTAGCCTGCCCATATGTACAACAAACCAAGTCCCTTTACAAGTGCCCCAAATGGAAAGCAATTTTTTATCCGTTGATTTTGCCAATTGTAGGACAGAAGGAGTTTGTTTATATGTGTATATGCCCCTGCCCACTCAATTATATTGGAAAAACAAGAAGAACATTCAAAAGAAGGGTGGGCGAAACATCTGGGGGACATACGAAATAGAAGAGACACACCAGTAGCTCGACTTGTGTGGGAAGTTCTTTATGGTGAATGGGAATCCCTGCGCTTTTTGGTCTTAGAAGTTGTATGACCATCTACTAGAGGAGGAGAATGGGGCAGACGGAAAATTTTGTGTAAGGGAGCCCAATGGATTTACCGTATGGATTCTGTTCAAACCAAAGGGCCTAAATGAGACTTTGCAATTCGGTTGCTTTATTGAATAGACTCTGCTTTGTATCTGTTTTACATTGCTTTGTTTTTGATTCGCACTCTTCACAGAGGACCACTATTAATTTTTTAAGCTTGACCTATGAATATGTACAATATCATATTTTTTTATTCATCATATTCATTGATTGCCTACAGACTGATAATTTATGTCAGCTGAGGACAATGAATTTTTTGTACCCCGTATGTTGTTTCTTGGCTCCGCTCTAAGCCCGTGTCAAACATGGGATGCTATGTATTTTGCTTGGTGAAATTATTCACAGATGTTCCGCCACATTAGTCTTTTACCATAAAACATCATGGCAGATGAAGTGACGTTATTTTAAAGGGGACATTCGCCAAGCGTTTGACTGTGTGGTCGTTATCAGTGAGTTTCAGTTTGGAGTTCACCTGATTTTAAGGTAAATGGGGTTATAAATATAGCGCTGATCCCGGGAGTTTGGTTAGGAAACGGCTCTGTGTCTTCCTTGACATGCGCAGTGTACTATTCTGGGAAAGCCGGGCGCCGCTTGGTTTGAGCCGGCTTTCGGCATATTTCGCAGTGTCCGATTCCGGCCGTGCTAACCGGAAAATGACATGGCATTCCACTTCCGGACATGCGCAGCTGAATATCCGGAAACGCCGGATTAATCATGAGCAGTGAAATCTGCAATGAGAACCTGGAAACGGGCATAAATCATTACCATCCATGTGTAAACACTGGGGGTCTGTTAAATTTATACATTTGCGGGGTCATTTAAGACATATAAGGGAGACAGAGATAATCCTTCTCTGTAACCCTCTTATCTTGGGTGCCCGCATGCTAGAGGAGCTGCGGGGATTCATCGTCGTTATACCCGCAGCACTTAAGCTAAGTATCGATTCATTATCCAACTTGAATGGGAAGTTCATGTGTTGTAATATATGCGTTGTTAATAGTGTGTTCTTTTTCCACAGCGAATTTAGAATCCCTGATGAACCCTAATATAGCATGGGGGAAACGCGTCGGGATAGCTGGGATATAAAGGTGTTTATACACGCATGTAGTGACATTGCCTGTCATTAAAGCGGAGCCGCTCTTTATCGGGCGATTACTCCACTGACGGAACAGTGCACAGTGTGCTGTATCATCTAGGTATGTAGTGGTAGTTATATAGGGGTTAGGATATTTAAAATTTTAGGGAAAATTCTAGTAAAAGTTATGTTTTAACAGGGATTATTATTTGCAGTGATATCTTTGTTTAAATCCTCTGTTCATATAGAATTTGTAGTATCCCTTCTATAGGAAGCCACCACAGCAGGAAGTCAACCCATGAAAGGATCCTCATGCAACTTAATTAGCTCAAACCCCCCGCTTCAAAGACATGAACAAAAGGCTTCTAGCCGCCGCGGCCTCGATATTTCATAAGGATTCATAGGCGACCCGATCATAACTGGTCTATGGCGGTTTCATATCTTAAAATATGGAACTCCCCATGTACATAGCCACCACTCCCACGTTCGCACGATGCAGGGGGACTGAGAAATCGAGAACTGGACTTAGAGAGCACATAGGATAGGGGTGTCTGGTATCCGGGCGTAGTGTAGGCCCAGCCGGTTCTGATGCTGCCACCGGCTCAGTTCTGTCCCAATGCCCAGCCGGGTTATGGTCCATTTTGTTTTTTCAGAAATTGCATGGCCGAGTGGGAGAAGTCATAGAAAGTCCCAGGGGTGTGGGGGGATGTAGGGGGCTCCCCCAAAAGGGCCCGTCCATTACAGATAAAAGCGGACCCGTCATTGCATTCGGAGGGGGTACCTGACTCATTCCAGAAGCATCCACGCAGGCGGGGCCACATCCACCCCTGTGGGCCCTGAAAACCCAAACCCCAAACTCGGGGAACGGGGCCCTTTTACTGCCTTTTTTCTGTAACCATAAATATTTTGCACCCCTGCTCTTTTCTTTATAAAATTACATCTGTAATATTTACAAGTTGGTGCCCTCCAAGGCGAATTAAAAATAAAACTTTATTAGTTAATTTTTTTTCTTTATCGGGCCCACACCCATACTCGGTTTAATATTATAGTTTTCCCAAAACTGGTTCCCGGGGCCCTTTTTATAATCAGTAAAAGACCGGGGCATATAACCAAAAATAGAAACTGGGGGCAGCTATCGGGCCCGCAAGCTCCATTTAACCCCGTGTGGGTCAATGGACTCCCCCGCCCTGCGGGTCGTGGGCGAGTAGTGGTTCTCTTGTCCCTACCGGGGCTCCCTGTTCCTGTGCACAGGGGGAACGGTGAAAAGTTCGGCTGACCTTGGTACCTCTAAGGGGCACGCAACGTCATCTACCCCCAAGTCAGGCCGTCGACCCTGAGTGGCCGCGGGGCGGGGTTTTTTCCTGACAGTTTGGTGGCGAGCGGGGGGATCAAGACAATAGTGTGTGTGATGCGGGGCCCCACTCACAGACACTAAGGACTACCCCAGTGGCTTTTGCTCCTGGGGTCTTAAGATTAGCTCAGCATTAGACAAGTCAGAATACAAATACAAGGTTTTGGGTGCATTCAGGCTGTAGTTTTGGTGTCAAGTAGCCAAGTGTTACAAGGATGGCTGGTTGTAGCAAAGCTGTAGGCAAAGCTGTAGGCCCGGAAGAAACAGTCGGTGATGTGAGCCAGCAGGAGCTCGGCCCAGACCAGGCTATGGACTATGAAGGCGAGGAGGAGTCCAGCTCGGACTCCTCAAGGAGCCAGTCACAGGTGGTCCATTGTGCAGTGGGCAGCTCACCCTCAGCTTTTCTCATGCAAGCTGCCCTGGCTAAGCCTGAGGCTGGAGACCTTGACGCCTACAATGCCCTCCTTGCAGCTGCAGAACATCGTGAGCGGGCAGAGGAGGCCGCCGCAGAGCGGCATGCGCAAGCAGAGGCCGCAGCTGCAGAACGCCGGGAGCGGGCAGAGGCTGCAGCTGCAGAACGTCGGGAGCGGGCAGAGGAATGTCAGCGTGAGCGTGACCACCAGCTACAAAAGGCACAGTCCACCTTGGCCAGTCAAGAGTCTCCTGAGACCCAGGTCCCAAAGTTAAGGGCAGAGGACTTTCCCATGCTCGATAAAGGCAGAGACCTGGACACCTTCTTGCTGACATTTGAGGAAATTTGTCGCCAGCACCATGTACCTGAGAATCAGTGGGTCAGGATCCTAACTCATCGTCTCAGAGGTTAAGCCCTGGAGATCTTCGGGGACCTGCCAAGCGATGCCATCCTGACCTACGAGAAAGTCAAGCAGGCATTGATCCGGCAGTACAACCTCACTCCTGAGATGTACAGGAAAAAGCTCCGGAGTTTGCAGCGGGGTCCTATAGACAGCTGGGCCGACCACATGCGGGCCCTCCAGAGAGCAGTCGACCTGTGGACCTCAGGGTTAAAGATCACCGCTGTCCAGCAGCTGAAGGAGCTCATCGCCACAGAGCAGTTTTTGTGGAACTGCCCAGAGGACCTCCAGCAGCACCTTCGTGGCCAGAAACCGGAGGGGGGCACCGCCACAGCAAACCTCACGAATGAATATGCCAACAATCGGGCACCGGAGGCCAGGAAGCACACCAGCTGGAGAGGGGATAAAACGCCCGTAGGGCCAGTTGTCCCTACCCCTAAGCCCAGGGGGGCCGCAGGCCATGCCTCCACATCTGTGGGGGAACCCCGACTCTGTCACCTTTGCAAACAGCCGGGACATTTCAGGGCCGCATGTCCCCAACGCCAGAAGGGCCCACCCCAATTCCCTTTTCCAAGGCCCCCCAATGTTTTGTGTGTGTGTGGGGGTGGGGGAAGGCCCCTTGATAACTACCAGCCAGTCACCATGGGCCGGTCTGTGGCCATGGGACTCTTAGACACTGGCGCGGAGATGACTTTTGGTGGGCCTGAGTGGTGTCCCAGAGGACATGATACCCGGGAAGACCCGCGTTGTCTCCAGAATTGGAGACGTTGTGCCGGCGCTGCCAGTAGACAAGGTGTGTTTGTACTGGGGTGCCGGGCAGGGAGTGCGGGAGGTGGGGGTATCTCCGAATATTCCAGATAGTGTTTTGTTAGGGACAGACTTGGGGCGGCTGGTAGCCCGTTTTGAGGCCACTGAAGCCCCAAGGTCTGCTCCCCCCAAATCCAATGTGTTTTCCACCCCAGTTAATAATGTGGAAAATGTTGTTAACATGCATTCTGAGGGGAGTATGGGGGTGAGTGATATGGTGTTCCTCTCCATCCTGTGGAGAGGATACAAGGTCAGCGGTTGCAATAGGGAGCAGGTGTGTCAGCAAGCCGCTGGCATTTGTTGTCCTCTGATGTGGCATTAGAGGGGAAAAACAGGGGGAAGACAGCTGCGGTGGGGGAGCATGCAGGTGAAGCAAGGCTCCCAGGTAAGGCCACAGATCAGGGTCTCCCCACAGACAGGACAGACAAGGGGCAGACAGCTGCGGTGGGGGAGCATGCAGGTGAAGCAGGGCTCCCAGGTAAGGCCACAGAGCAGGGTCTCCCCACAGACAGGACAGACAGGGGGCAGACCGCTGTGGTGGGGGAGCATGCAGGTGAGGCAGGGCTCCCAGGGAAGGCCACAGGGCAGGGTCTCCCCACAAACAGGATGTCGGAGGTCCAGGTTAGGCCAAGCAGACTGGCGACTTATACAGACCAAGACACACAAAGTCCAGCTCACCTGAATGAATGATTGATTGTGGACTGCCAGCAGGTGCACGGATCTGGCTGGGAGGCACCAGCCTGTGAACTAAAGACAAAAAGTCCGCATGGATGGCGGAAAAGATCCAGCACCATTGGATGACTAAAATAATCTTCTTTTTTTGTATTAAACCATTAAAATCCAGACACGACAGACAGGGGTCAAGCGTTTCGGGTAAACACCCTTAATCATGACTTAAAAAACAGACTCTCAATAAGCATATTTAAAGGAAATCAAAACCAATGACGTGTCAGAACACATATCATGTTGCATGATACAAATAACATACGTTTTTTTAAACATATTTATAGACACAGGCAAAACATGTATGACAAAGTCTCCTTGCAAAAACATAAAATAAAAATGACATGAAAATGAGTGTGTGAATAAATGTAATAGAAAAAAAAAGAAAGAAGGAAAAAATTAACATGAAAATGAGTGTATGATAAATGTTAATGAAAAAAAAAAATTACATGGAAATGAGTGTATGAATAAATGTAATGGAAAAAAAAAGACATGAAAATGAGTGTGTGAATAAATATAATGGAAAAAAGAATAAAAAAAAAGGAAGGAAAAAATTAACATGAAAATGAATGTGTGAATAGATGAAGGGAGAAAAAAAAGACATGAAAATGAGTGTGTGAATAAATGTAATGGGGGAAAAAAAAAAGAAACAAGGAAAAAATTAACATGAAAATGAGTGTGTCAATGAATTACTAATACAGACGCAAAGGGAGAGGGAGACACACCAGCGGTTGCGCCGGTCGTGGCCGCTGTCACACGCAGTGGGAGGACCAGGAGCCAGGAGGCCCCTCAGGGGCCCGACTGTATCCTTCTATCGGACCAGGTAAGTGCCAGGGTAGGAGAGGGCCAGGAGATAGGTCCCAGGGAATCGACAGATGACGTGGCAGTCTCTTCCATTCTGTCCACGTCTATTCGAGATTTTCAGGCAACGTTAGAGGCTGACGACAGCCTGAAAGCTCTCAAGGAGCAGGCGGCACAGCCAACCTTGGACTCAGACACCGCATGGGTGGTCTGGGACCAAGGACGGCTGTACCACGTGATGGTCCGGCCGGGTTCATCGGAGGCGTGGCCCAGGGATCGGCGGTTGGTGGTACCCTATCCGTTTAGGGCGGAGTTTTTGCGGGTTGTGCACGAGATTCCGATGACTGGACACCTAGGGATCACCAAGACCAAGGAAAGGCTGGCCAAGCATTTCTACTGGCCAAAGATGGGGACTAATGTGGCTGCCTACTGCCGTTCGTGCGACATTTTCGTCAGGCCCACTGATGCCTTTGCCTATCATAGACGAGCCTTTTAGAAGGGTATCTGTGGTTTTAAATTGGATTGCTGTCAAATCCCAGCAGCTCCGGGAAACACTTCGTACTGATGGTAGTAGACTATGCCATTCAGTACCCAGAAGCGGTAGCCCTGTCGTCCATTCGGGCCGACAAGGTGGCCACGCCCACTGGAGATTTTCTCTCAAAGTGGGCTTTCCCCAGGAAATGCTCACTGACCAGGGGACCCAGTTCATGTCGTAGTTAATGGAGTCCTTGTGTAAGCTGAAACAGGTGCAACATCTGTGGCCAGCCTGTAACACCCACAGACTAATGGCCTGTGTGAACAGTTCAATGGCACCCTGAAGCAGATGATTAAGATGTTGGTCATTACCCATGGGCGCGACTGGGAGCGGTACCTCCCAAACCTACTATTCGCTTGCCAGGAGGTTCCAAAGGCCTCAACGTGGTTCTCCCCCTTCGAGCTCCTGTATGAACGATGTGTACTGGGGCCCCTGGCTCTAGTGAATGAAGCCTGGAAAGGGGACTTAACGACCCCTAAGGTGTCGGTCATTGATAATGTTGTGCTCTTCCGTGACAAAATGCAGGCCTTGACGCAGCTAGTGCATGAAAATATGCGACGGGCCCAGGCCGACCAGAAGCAGTGGTACGACCAGAACACTTGGAAATTTCCAGTGGGAAAATTGGGGGCCTGGGGAAAGGGGCCCACATGTCGTGCACCAGCAGCTCAACGCAGTCACATACCTGGTCACCCTGGACCACGACCGGGGAAGGCGGAAGGTCTTCCACGTGATCATGATGAAGGCACATCATGAGCAAGAGGCATGTGTCTTTCCCATGTGCAACCTGCCCAAGGAAGGTGAGACGGAGACCCTCCTGGATATGCTCGCCCCGGTCAGGGCGGGTGGATCCATAGAGGATGCGGAGATTTGCGGACAGCTCCTGGAGGACCAACGGTCCCAGATGTTGGCAACTCTCCACCCCTTCCGGGCATTGTTCACTAACATGCCTGGAAGGACGGAGTCAGACCGTCTACCGTGGACACCGAGGTCACCCCCAATCCGGCGTTCAGCATATCGGATCTCCCCCGAAGTGCAGCAGCACATGCATGAGGAGATTGACGAGATGCTGAAGCTGGGGGTAATCCAGGCGTCCAACAGTGCCTGGGCCTCGCCCCTAGTCCTTGTCCCCAAGAAGGATTGGACCACCCGGTTCTTTGGACTACAGGGGGCTCAACGCTGTCACGGTCACCGATGACCTGCTCGATCAGTTGGCCGGGGCCAAGTACCTGACCATCATGGATCTGAGCCGGGGATATTGACAGATTCCCCTGACCCGTGAGGCAAGGGAACGTTCTGCCTTTATCACCCCGTTTGGACTGTACGAGTCCACCGTCATGCCATTTGGCATGAAGAATGCCCCTGCCACTTTTCAGCGGATGGTCAACACACTGCTCAAGGGACTTGAAGGGTACGCGGCTGCGTACCTGGATGACATAGCCGTTTTCAGTCCCACCTGGGAGGATCACCTCCAGCACCTGACGCAGGCGCTTGGGTGAGTCTGCTAGGCAGGCTTGACCATCAAGCCGGAAAAGTGCCAGCTGGGCATGTGTGAGGTCCACTACCTGGGGCACCGGGTAGGTGGGGGGGGCCTTGAAGCCAGAGCGTGAAAAAGTGGATGCCATCGCATCCTGGCCCATCCTCAGGACCACAAAGCAGGTGATGTCCTTCTTGGGCACCGCTGGGTATTATAGGAGGTTTGTTCCACACTATAGTAGCCTAGTAAAGCCCCTGACGGACCTCACCTGGAAGAGGTTGCCCTCCACAGTCGATTGGACAAACGACTGCGAGACGGCTTTCCAGGTCCTCAAGGCCGCCTTTTCCAGTTCCCCAGTACTACAAGCAGCCAACTTCACCCGCCAGTTTCTAGTACAAACCAAAACCTGACTTTGGCCTCCGTGCAGTGCTAAGTTAGTTGGACACAACGGGACAGGAACATCCTGTTATGTACCTGAGCCAGAAGCTTCTGCCAAGGGAAGTGGCCTATTCCACCATGGAGAAGGAATGCCTGGGGATAGTGTGGGCCCTGCAGCTGCTGCAACCCTACCTATACGGGCGTCATTTCAATGTGGAGACAGTCCACAACCCTCTGAGCTGGTTACACACGGTCTCCGGAACCAATGGGAGGTTGCTACGCTGGAGCCTGTCGTTCCAACAGTACAACTTCGCCATTTTCCACCGTAAGGGCCGAGACCACGGCAACGCCGATGGGTTGTCCCAACAGGGAGAGGGGGCAGGTGGGCAGATTGGAGAGCACCCAGTGGTGCTGCCCCCTAGCGCCCTCTAAAGAGAGGAGGTGTGAGGAAAATTCACTCAAATTATGACAATCATTCTCCCCCCTCCAACTTTGAAGTTTTAGTCAGAACTCACAGATGGCCCCCAGGAAAGCTTATTTTACATGTTAATTTGCCCAGCTCAGACCCATTGTAAATGCCCTTCTATAGGAAGCCACCACAGCAGGAGGTCAACCCATGAAAGGATCCTCATGCAACTTAATTAGCTCAAACCCCCAGCTTCAAAGACTTGAACAAAAGGATCCTAGCTGCAGCGGCCTCGATATTTCATAAGGATTCATAGGCGACCCGATCATAACTGGTCTATGGCGGTTTCATATCTTAAAGTAAGGAACTCTCCGTACACATAGCCACCACTCCCACGTTCGCACAATGCAGGGGGACTGAGAAATCGAGAACTGGACTTAGGGAGCACATAGGATAGAGGTGTCTGGTATCCGGGCGTAGTGTAGGCCCAGGCGGTTCTGATGATGCCACCGGCTCGGTTCTGTCCCAATGCCCTGCCGCGTTATGGTCAATTTTTGTGTTTCTGTCAGAAATTGCATGGCCAGAGTGGGAGAAGTTCATAGAACGTCCCAGGGATGTGTGGGGGGGAGTGTAGGGGGCTGCCACGTGGGCTGTCCCATTACAGATATAAGAAGGAGCCCCAGGCGGGCCCACTCATTGTATTCAGGAGGGGGGTACCTGACATCATTCCAGAAGCATCCACGAAGCGCAGGGCCACATCCACCCCCATGTGGGTCCAGAACCAAGCCAATCTCAGGTAACTGGACACATTTTACTGCCTTTTGTCTGTAACCATACTTATATTTGCACCTCTGACTCTTATCTGTATAATATTATCATTCTGTACATATTACCTGTCTAGTGTGCCCTCCAAGGCAAATTAAATCTACAAACTTTAATCTGTCTTGATCATCGGCCTCACACGCCCATTACTCGGTCTTATATATACAGCTACCCCAAAGCTGGTTCCTGGCCTTGTTAGAAGTCGGTAACGGACCGGTCTTATAACCAAACTAGAAACTGGTGGCAGCCTATCGGCCTAGCAGAGCTCCATTTAACCAGTGTGGGTCAACGGATCTCCCCTAGGGTCGTGGACGAGTAGTGTGTTCTCTTGTCCTACCTGGGTCTCCCTGTGCCCGTGCGGACAGGGGTTAACGGTGAAACAGTATCTGGATGACCTTGTATACCCCTAGGGGGCAGTGCAATGTCACGATACACCCCAAGTCAGGCCGTCGACCCTCGAGTGGGCTGGCGGGGCGGGCTTTTTCCTGACAGTATTCTTTCCCAAAATACACATTAAGAAAATGCTATGTGAGCATAGCCTTACAGCTAGAAGCAACAACTAATGATTACTAGTTCAGCATGCTTCTTTTCCTTAGTGGTGCCCACCAGTTCTGTCATTTTGTTATACTATGAATCATCAAATGAAATTAAAGTGGTTTTACCACAAAGTAAAATTGATGTTGGAAGTTTGCAAATGAAATAATAAACATTTTCACCATTTTTCATTATTCAAAATTCTGTACCATTGTTTTAGCTGCTACCTTAGTGATCCATAGTATAAACTCATTTCCAGGGGATAAGACCAGTGATGAGAGGTCCTCAGTCCCGGCTGCACATGCTCAGACATTACCTCTCCTCTTAGGCAGATACTGTCAGTCTCCTCCCTGTATAGTAATTACACACACTCACTGCTGAGTGAGTGCTCAACCCCAGGTGTTGTCATTCTACTCCTGTCCTCTGTTCTCCTTAGTAATTAGTCAAACACTGCAAATAAATAAAAAGAAAAAAGGAAACTCAAACAGACATTTGCATAGAGAAAGGAAAAATCAACCTGTTTGGTTCCTGCAGGGATTTGAACCTAGGACTCCTATATTGAATGCATAATTGCTAACCATTCAGCTATATCATAGCTACTCTCAGGTCTTTACATAAATATATATACCTTTATTTGACTAGAATGACCACACTCTGGGGAAAGTCATGGTGATGTCAAACAGCCCTTTTTGAGCACCCTGAAAACTGAATAAGGACAAACCAGGCACGAAATGCCTTCATGGTAAAACCCCTGCAATGGTTTTAATATATGGAGTTAACATTTCTGTTTTCTCATCTACAAATAAACTGTACATATACATGCACTTTATGAACCTGGAGAAGCCTTTTAATCCCTTACCACCGCAGCAAACTTTGACCTTCCCGACAGGGCCCTATTTTTGAAATCTGACATGGGTCATTTTATGTGGTAATAACTTGTTGATACTTTTACCTATCCATGTGATTCAGAGATTGTTTTCATTGTGTTTTAGGTTAGTAATACATTTCAGTCAATGCAATCGTTGTTTATTTGTGAAAAATATCAAAATGCCATGCCATATTTTTCAAAAAAATATAGTTATTCCAGCATCTACCATATGTCTACTTTACATTGGCATAATTTATTAAATGTCTTTTTATTCCTTTATGACATTAGTGGGCTTATAAACTTAGTAGTAATTTTTCACATTTTCAAGAAAATTTGCAACCTAAATTTTTTTAGGGACCAGTCTAGTTCTAATGTTGCTTTAAGGGGCCTGTATGTTAGATACCCCAATAAATTACTCTACCTGAAAAACTTTACCCCTTAAAGTATTCAAAACAGCATTTAGGAGGTTTGTTAACCTTCTAGATGTTTCCTAGAAAATAAAGAAAAGTGTAGGTAAAGTTTCAAAATTTCACTTTTTTTTGCAGATTTAGAATTTTTATCCATTGTTGACTATATCACGGTAGCTGATAAAAGGGAAATGCAACTCAATATTGATTTCCCTGATTCTGCTGATTTAGAGATATCCCAGATGTGTCTCTAGTGCACTATTTGACTCAACCACAAGCCTTAGAATGGTACCCGTGGCATAGCTATAGGGGTCGCAGCAGTCGCAATTGCGACCGGGCCCCTAAGACTGGGGGGCCCCCGCTCGCCACACAGACTAAGAGATCGCAGCTGCAAATATCGGCAGCCCAGCTCACTGTAAATTGTACTTGTAAACTGTGATTCAAAGGAGGATGTCTTCCCATACTCCCTGAGCAGTTAGCTTTATCTCCCAGGGGGCCCATGTACTCCATCCTCCTCCTAATTACTCAGTCTGTTTTACTTTCATAATACAAACTGAGGACGACTGGGATGTAGCTAAGGAAGCGCCCAGGAAATCCCAGCTCACTGCAGCCTCCAAAAAGAAAGAAAGGAAGGATAGAAGAAGCCGTGGCACCCAAATGAAAGGGGGAATTTTTTAGGCCTAAGGGGTTACTACCGTCTTTTTTGGGGCGCAGCAAAAAGAGGGAGTGGCAAACCCGCAGGTAATGAAGTCTACAGTAACTTAACTGCAGGTAACTGGTACACACCCCCCCGTTAGTTTGCTCCCTCTTTTTGGGACACTAGTTAATGCTAAAACCCTCACTTTGTTTTTAAAAACTAGTTTTATTTAAAACCCTTTTTGTAACTGTAAGAGCTGCAAGGCTCGCGACTCCCCCCAGTGCTTTTGTTTAGAAAACCATTGACCTTTCAGCCATTGTTTTGGAAATGTACACACCGTGTTTTGGAAAGTTTCAGCACGTATTTGTGAGAAAAAAAAACACCCAAAACTAGTCCCGAAAAAAATACCAATTAAAAAAATCTTGTCGTCGTGCAGATGATGATTTTTACTTCCGTTTTTCTTGGCGCGTACTCAAGCTGAAAAAAAGTGCCCTTCTTTTTTCGGGGTTTTTATGCGCCAGAACTAAAAATGTAATAGAGGCAGAAATCTCCCCTCGCTACTTTTATAGCATTTGGTTTTTGAAATTATGGAGAAACGGTGTGTTACAAGACAATGCCAACCCCTCTCAACCCATTTTAGGAGAAACTCATCTTGTAAGGGAAATAAACCACCTTTTTTTCATCTTTCCCTGGATGATGTTGCAATTTTTTTTTTTTTTTTTTCCCAGCAAAAAGAAGTTTTTTTAAAAAGGGTTTGAAAAAGGGTTAACAAAGCACGGGTCAATACCATGTACAATAATCTTAGGATTTGTTGTGGATGAGTAGGAAAACAAAGACAGAGGACATCAAAGGGACGAAGACTAACATGTAAACCAAACACTTACAAGAGCCAGGTTGCAATTACAGGTAGTATCCAATTAGAGGCAAATATTAGCACTTAATGGGGGTGCAGAGTTCAATATGTAACACCATTAAGATCTGCAAACGCTAAGGGTTTTAACCAGGAAGACCCGAAGGAGAGACTCTTTCGTAGGTTAATAGGGCGGAAAGTGCCGAGATGTGTTTTTTTTTATTTTTTCCCCCAAATTTTATTACCCTATAATATCCCTTTCCTTCCCTCACTCCCTCTGTTTGGTACCACTGGCCAAGGGAACTCGGTCCTAGAGGTCACTACTTGTAATAGACGGATTCTGTCCAAAGGGACCAGCTCTCTCTGACCATGGCCACCTTATGAGGAGGGACTAGTAGACTAGTTTCTGCACGAAACTGGGTGTTTACTCTAGTAGGACCTCTGGAGGGAGGGGTGTAAAATTTCCAGGGAAGCCGCTATGTGAGACGAGCAGCCAAAAACGTATATGAGCTAGCGTTGGTGAAAAAACAAAAGGGAATGTTTTTGGGTATAGCAATCTAATAACCCATGTCGGAAAAGGAGAGCCCCCCTAAGAACATCTTGAAGTGCTTTTCTACTCGGTTCCCCAAAGGGGACCCCTGGGCAACTCCACCACATGGTAGCAATAGCCCCCCCGTCCACACGCCTCCAACAAAGATTAAAAGGGACCTGGGGTCGAGTGTGCAATTCGAGTGGGAGTTAGATACCATCTCAGCACTATCTTTCTACTTAATTCTAAGTGGTTGGCACAACTGGAATGTTTCCTTACAATATTTATGGCCTGAGACCAGCAATCTGGGGAAAAGGTTTGACCTAAGGAGCTCTCCCAACGAACCTCATAATCCGGTTTGACAGATAACCCCTCATCAAAAAGGGTTCGGTATGCGGCTGAAAGACCTCCCTTGGTTGAAGAACTAGTCCATAGTAGCCTATGAAAGGGGGAGGACAGGCTCACTCTCACTGGCCACTTCATTGCTTGAACCGCATGTCTGATTTGAAGAAAGAGGTAGAATTGGCTGCGGGGGATTGGTAAACGGCTACATAACTCTTCGAATGTACAGAAGTGGTGGTCCCGCATCAAATCCCCCAGTGTATGGATCCCTAAATTTGTCCATAACTGCGTGGGTATGTCTGGGGCTATGCAGTATAGTATGGATAGCGGGCATTTGTTTCTGGAGACGCTGACCCTACCTGCCGAGGCTATGTGATTTCGCCAAACGCTTACTGCATGGGACATAGTAAGTAGGCTCAATGTAGGCGGTTTCCAGCCAAAGAGCATCGCTAATAGGTAGTCCCTAAACGTACCCTTGGGGATGGTGGAATTCTCTAGCAACAGCCAATGTTGGGTCTCCGAGGAGCACCAATATCCAGAGAGCGGCTCTAACACCGAGGCCACATTGTATTGGTGTAGGTTCGGGACAGATAAGCCTCCAGAGTCAGACCTTCTGTATAAGTGTTGTCTATTTATCCTGGGTTTCTTCATATTCCAAATAAAGTGAAGGAGTTGATTCTGTAGTTTGGTTATGAAATCTTTAGGGAATATGAATGGTAGTGATCTGGAAATGTAAAGGAATTTAGGTAGTAGCAACATTTTTACTACATTGATGCGCGCAAGCCATGATAGTTGGAATTTACTGAGTCTAGCAATTTCATCCGTGAATATTTTACTAAGATCAGCTAGATTCTGTTCAATTGTGGTTTCTAAATCCAGGTAGATTTTAATGCCTAAGTAAGTAATGTGGGAGGGAGCCCAAATAAAACCTAGCTGGGAGAGTCGTTGTTTCAAAGACAGGGGGCAGTTGAGCGGGAGGAATACTGACTTGGAAATGTTTAGTTTATAATAGGATAATTGAGAGTACCGGTCGATCAGGGAGAGAAGCGCTGGTACAGAGGTTTCTGGCTGCTGTATTATGATTAAAATATCATCAGCATACAGATTTACTTTGTGGACTTGCCCATGGATGGTTATACCCACTATGTCTGTTGCTTTCCTAATATGTTCTGCCAGGGGTTCTGCACAGAGGTCGTAGATCAAGGGGGACAAAGGGCATCCTTGTCTTGTGCCGTTTGATATGTCAAATTTGGCAGACAAGAAGCCGGAGGCATAAACCCTGGCAGAAGGGGAGGTATATAAGGAGGTGATAGCCGAGAGAAACGGTCCCTGGAATCCAAAGATCTGTAGGACCTTCTTCATGTAGTTCCAATTTATTCTATCAAAAGCTTTCTCCCCATCTAAAGAGAAAAGAGAGAAAGGTATTTTCTGAGTGCGGGCTACTTGCATAATGTTTAGTACCCGTCTTATGCCGTCCCTGGTCTGTCTGCCCTTAACAAATCCTACTTGGTCTGCATTAATTAAACAGGGAAGAAATTCATTAAGTCTGTTGGCCAAAATTTTAGAAAATATTTTAATGTCTGAGTTTAATAACGAGATGGGCCTGTAATTCGTGACTAGGTCCTCTGGTTTGCCTGGTTTGTGTATGGTTGAGATGTGGGCACAGAGCATTTCTGCTGGGAGGGCTCCCTTATCAGCAATGACATTGAAAAGGCTGGACAGGTGAGGGGAGAGGAGATGAGAAAACAATTTATAGTACTCGTTGGTAAAGCCATCTGGCCCGGGGGATTTGTTACATTGTAAGTTAGAGATTGCCTGCTGCACTTCCTGTAATGAGATAGGTTTATTTAAAATCTTTAATTGGTCTTGAGTCAGGGTTGGAAGAGATACTTCACTCAGAAATTTGTCTATGTCTTCATCTGAAACCGGGGGGATGTTGACGTCCAATTGCAAATTGTATAGTGAGCTATAGTATTTCGCAAACGCATTGGAAATTTGCTGAGGGTCTAGAATACGGCCCGATGAGGGGGAAGTAATGTAGGGAATCCGCGTTTTAGCCTGCTGTATTTTAACTCTCCGTGCCAAGATTTTGCTCGGTCTGTCACCCTGGAGGTAGAAATTCCAGCGGAGTTTGCTTAAGTGGAATTCGTACTGTTGTAGTTGTAAGGTGTGCAGTTTAGCTCTGAGCATTATAAGTTTGTCTTTAAGGGACTTAGAGGAGGTCAGTTTAAATTGAGGTTCTAGCTTTCTGATCTCATCTAAGATGTTGTGAAGAAGTGATTCCCTATTGCGCCTCTCCCTAGCCGCAATTTGCATGCACACTCCTCTAACGTAAGCCTTATGTGCGCACCATAGCGTTTCCTCAGAAGGAGCCGTGGGGGCGTTCAGTTCAAAGTAATCTGAAATAGCTTTTGTGATCTCTTTAGTGATTCTTTCGGATTTGAGCAGAAAATTGTTTAGCCGCCAAGGGGAATGGAAAGCGGGCGTCTGACCTACATTTAGGGTTAAATAAATGGGGGCATGATCGGACCAAGTTTTAGTTCCGATTTCAGAATTTGAAACCAAGAGTAACGCCGCTCTGTTCAGTAGAAAGTAATCTATTCTAGAATGTGAGTCTTTCGCCGCCGAATAGAAGGTGAAATCCTTCTCCGAGGGGTGAGCATATCTCCAGGGATCATGCAAGTTCTCTTCCACGATCAGACTGCTCAACTCCGGAGAGGCCTTAGATCCGCTTCCAGATCTATCAACAGACCTGTCAACGACTACATTAAAGTCCCCGCATATTATTAAATTGCCTTTGGCTTCTCTCCGAACCTTAACTAAAATCTTCCTAAGATAGGGAATTTGATGTTGGTTTGGCGCGTAGATTCCAACCAGTGTGAAAGGGACAGCGTTTATAGTGCACTGCAGAATTATAAAGCGTCCTTGTTCATCTGCTGTCAGGTCAGACAGCGAAAAGGATACCGAATTTTTGATGAAGAAGGACACCCCAGCTTTTTTCACATTTAGTGCCGAGTGATAGGCACGGGAGAAATTCCTATTCTGCAATCTAAAGGAATCTTTTTTGCATAGGTGTGTCTCCTGAACACAAACCACCTCTGCGTGCGATCTGGAAACCTCTTTCCAAAACAGAGATCTTTTGAAGGGGGAGTTTAACCCATTAGCATTTAGGGACAAGATTTTTACCCCCATTGATACACCGTAAGAGTACTATGCAGGAGTGGGACAGCGTACCCACCCCTCGTCGAAATGCCTTTGGAGAGAATCATGTTAAGAGCAGCCTGGCTTAACAATGTAACACATAACTGAACTGGTCAGGAATAAAAACCAAAAACCTTGTGAGGTTAGCACAGGGAAGAAGGGATTCCCCTGGTCGGGAATCAAAGGTGGGGCAAGTCATTGCCTACAACCTAGAGGGAAAGAAATTCAAAAAGTGACTGTGGAGCAAGTTGGCTTCAGTGGGAGCTAGAGAGGACACTCCAGTGAGGATTAGATATGTAGACCGGAATCAAAATCACTCTGGGGGTCTAGACCTGGATTTTTGTACGGGCCCTTTTGTCCGACCATAGGGGGGTTATCAGTTCGGGTCTGAACTGTTTCTTCCTGATCGGGCTAGCCTCTGAAGGAGAGAGTAAGTTCCAGCTTCGGAGGGTTAGGCAGGCCTCGTTCGGGGTGTTGCAGATAAATTGAGTTCTGTCCTTTGTTATAATTAGCTTCACAGGGAATCCCCAGCGGTACTGAATTTCTTTTTCTCGAAGGATTCTGGTGTATGCTTGAAATTCTCGGCGCCTTAGCATTGTTGCTGCAGATAGATCTGGGAAGATGGACAGAGCTTGGAAGCGATCAGGAAGTGCATCTGATCTGCGTAATGCGCGGAGAAACTCTTCTTTGGTGTTATAGAAATGAATTCTGGCGATGGTGTCTCTGGGAACCTGTGTGGGTAAGTTCTTCGGTTTCGGAAGTCTGTGGACTCTGTCAATGGTGAGGTCCAAGTGGAGGCGTTTGGTTAGACAGAAGCCAATCAAGGTCAGTAGAAAGGCATTTAGTTGATCGGGAGTACACTTTAGGGATCCCTGGATTCTTACATGGTTACGCCTGGTCTATCCTCCAGGTCCAGGACTTTAGAGCCAGGCGATGCATTCCTCTCTAGATTGCTATTGGGTCTATTAGACTATTGTGAGACTTGGCGACTCCGCCATCTTATGTTCTTTTTGGTCTGTGCGTGAGGCTAATGAATGGAAATCTTGCTTCAAATCGTCCATCATCTGTTTAATGTCAGATTGAAGTGTGGATCTGAATGAGGAGAATAGGTGCTGGAGGGAAGCTACAGTGAGAGGTTGAGAGTCCGGGAGGCCTTGATGTTCCAGGTCAACCGATTCCGCTCTAGAGGACGGAGTAGGGAACGAAGGAGGGGGATATCTCAGTTCCCGCTTGGCTTGGGATGAGGAGAAGTATTCAGGGAGTTTTGTCGGCTTGTTGCCTTGGTTTTTCTTGGAGGTGCCCCCCATAATTCCGAAGGGCAGCGGAGGAAAAGGCTAGTAGAGATAATTCCTGAAGATGGATCTCAAGGGCTGTTGAGTAGTCGTTGGTGGGGCCCTATGTCTCAAGCAGTATGGCCGAAGCAATAGTTTCCTCCTCTCGCTTTTTTTTTTTTTTTTATATCATTATTATTTTTATTTTTTTTTGGGGGGGGAGATTAGATATAGAGTCCTCCTGTTCTTTCCTTATGGGGTCGTTTGTTCCCTGTAGATAAGGTCGTGTTTGGCTTCGTATTTTATGAGGAACGAGAGTCACTACATGTGAGGGCAAAGTAGTTTACCAGTTCTCTGTTTTAGAAAGATCTTCAGTAAGGACGATCGTGAGTGCTAGCAGGATAAGGGATTGGGAAGCCTGCGGAACTTCCTCAGGGGTATTGTGCAGACAGATCAGTCCGAACACAGAGTCCTGGGTGCTCTATATGAACAGCTAGAAGATGTATTCAGGTCTCTTAGGGTACTTGCCCAGCGCGATTTACTCAAAGCAGGGAGCAGGGAAGGCGTTCGAATTGGCGCCTGAGGCTGTTAGGGCCGAGATGGCAGTGATATGTAGTAGAAAACCTTTATACTAGGATTGTACAGGCACAGTCCCCAGCTATGCAGGTTGATTTAGGTATCTCCCGTGGCTGGCTAATGCAGGATTGCTGAAGCTTAGTTCACCTTATGAGTACAGCCAGGAATGGGGTGAATTTTCTGTGAGGTAATGTCCAGAGCTTTTGGGTATGAGACAGGGGGCAGTATGCAGTGGAAGCCCCTTGTAGTGGGTCTGGGACCGCTTTAACTTCTATTATTAAGATTTATTTAAGTATCCCCCAGAGCTGGTAGGTGTGGGATTGCTGTGGGGAGATTCCCCTTGTAACGGCCGCAGGGGACGAGGCAGACAAGATGGCGCCGAGGCTGTCGTGTCCAAGATGGAGGTTATGTGTAGCTGAAGCCTCCGGCACTAGGGATCGTTCGGTTTCAATCCCCTGTCCTGCAGTTACTAAGGCTCACTCCCGTAGCCTGCTAGTGTGGGACAGCCAGGGGCCGCTATGGCCGTGGAGGTCGCGGGATGCAGGGCAGGCTGAGTGTAATATGGCGCCACGCGCCAGTACCTGTATGACGGAACTCGCTTGTGCGCCGGCAATATCTCTAGTGCGGTCCCTCTGGTTCTGGGTCCGGAGGCGGAGAGGTTGGTGTGCGCGAGAGTTGCCGCTGCAGGAGCCAGCGATGAGCTGTCAGGTGGGGGTTTTCGCCGTTTCTCTGCGCCGTGATGAGTCTGGCGGGAAGGCACCGCAGTCTCCTCTGCCTTGCAGTCCGAGCAGGCTCCGCTCCACGCACTGCAGCACCGTGGTTTTGGTGCACGGATCCCCGCACAATGGGTCTCAAATGAAACCTCTCTGGAAGCAGGTACTGGGGGAGAAGTTTAGGAAGCAGTTGAGGGTCTTCTGAGGCTTATTTGTGCCGTTTTTCTGGAGGTCTGGTCAGGAGCTCTCACCAGAGACGTCTGCTCACATTCCCGGTTAGACAGCCCTCTCTGTTGCATTTGTTTTCTTTTAGTACATTTATATTACAGTTTGTGTGCTGCCTCAGCCCTGTGACGTCTTTTCAATTGGTGCTGTGAAGGCACACTGGGACTTGATATGCTTACCACACTAGATATGCATTAAAGGGGTTGTCTCACTACATTTGCTTCCTCTATACCTCAGTCCTGTTTTTCTTGGTTTCACTTGAATAAGGGCCGTGTTTACTGCTTCTCTAGGCTGCGTAGGTATAGCCAGGTCTGAATATCTATAGCAACCAGTGCTGGCACGCCATCATGAGAGATTAACAGGTCTGTAGCTATAAGCAACCAGTGCTGCAGCCTATAATGAGAGACTGAACAGGTATGTAGCTTTAGCTACCTGAAGGAGCAGATGCAGCCACATACAGAGGGATATCTAGGAATAGGTAGGAACACTGGTAATGGACACATTATTGCTCAAAGTGACTTGTTTTTAAAGATCTTTAACATAAAAAGCGGGCTTTCCTTTTAGTGGGGACCCCCCCTTTAAGTTTTAAAGGGCAAATTTAGTGGGGCCCAATCCCTGGGTCAATTTTTTTTCCCCAAAACCCGAATCTTAAATTTTTGGGTCCCCAAACCCAGTAAAAAAGGGGTTGTGGCATTTAAAAAGGGAAATTTTTAAAGGAAAAGAATGGTGCTGTGCACCGTTCCAGTCCACGTTTCGCCCCCCCCACTCCCATGCGTTTCGGGGTTGGGGGGGGCCAAGTGGTAGTCATGACAGCCACTTAAAGGCCCCCTGCCATGGCCCCTTGGGGTTGGGCCCCCCAAAAGGCAAATTTGCCCCCGGGCCCCCCAAACCTATAGCTACCCCCTGAATGGGTTTTATATTTTTTTGGACACCTAAGATCTAAAAACTTAATAAAAATCCCTAACCCCTTACCGACACTTGATGTACCCATACATCATGGTCGGAAAGAGGTTCCCGCAAATTGAGGTATGGTTACATCATGAAGATTATGCAAGCTCACAAGTGGAGCTTGCACGATTGTAGCATGGGCCCCAGCTATTTTAAAACAGCCAGTTCATCTGCATCACCCGGGCGGGAGTCCCCTTCCTTCCACGGGGATTAACCCCTTTTTTCCAAAGGGAAAAAGAAAACCCCCCATTTTTAAAAGTGGTTTCCTTTGGCTTCCCTAGAAGTCCAGAAGTCAAACACAGACTTCCGGCTCCCCCCCTGGAGTCACTATCCCCGGCCCTTTGCCCGGGTAAAACAAACCAAAAAAAAAAAGAAAAAAACAAAAAATAAAAGCCCTTTTCCCCTTTAAAAACCCCCCGAAAGAGTTTAAAAAATAAAAGTACAAAATTTTTGAAAAATTCCGCAAAAAATGTTTTCGCTAAAAATCTGTATGTTTATTTTTAACCCAACACGGTAAAAACGCCAAAAACCCCTTTTCCCCCAAAAAAACATCATAAATTGTGATTTTTTTCATCCTGAAACAAAAAAAGTGGAAAAAATAGCAATCAAAAAGTCTTTAAAAAATTGATCAATCCGGGAAGGGGCCCCTTTGAAATGCGTAGCTGATTTATCCCATTATTCAGTAGGGGGTACTATGCAGCCACGGGGTTTGCTTTTTTTTTGGGGATTGTTTTAAAAAGGTATTTTGGGAAATTTTTATAAATCCTTTTTTACTTACCCTTTTCCCTTTGGGTTTAAATGGTTTGGTGTTTTAGTTTCAAACTGTGGGCGTGGCCCAAAGGGGGGCCCCCCTAAAGGCCCACAGGGAGTTAAATTCTTAAAGGAGTCCCCCCAAACAGCTATGTCCCTATAAATTTTTAAATGTTTTTTTTTTTTATTCCCCTTAAAATACGTGTGAAAACCCAAACTTATTTTGCGGGTTAAACAATACAAAGTGATCACTTTATTCTGTCTGTCTAAAAACTTTTGGGGCCCAACAGTTTTAAACAATAGTTGCCAACTTTGGGAAATTTGAAAAAAAGCAAAAAGTTTTAAAGGGGGCGGCGCGCATGGACCCCCCCATCTTTGGTGTGCCACCCCCCCTTCAAAAACCCACACCCACCCCAACCCTAACTGCAAAACCGGCTTTGGGAAAAAACCCAAAGGGTAAGGGCCCTTATAGCCAGGTAGTAGCCCCCCAAAAACCGGGTGTCCCCCTTTCAGGAGGTAGATCCCCCTTGTACCCAAAAGTAATGCCCCCTTTTGTAGCCAGGTAGATCCCCTTCCTCTGTACCCGGGTAGTTCCCCCCCTTTTTTAGCCAGGTAGTCCCCCCCCTTTTTACCCAGGTGTGCCCCCTTTGTTACCCGGGTGTGCCCCTTTTTTTTCCCGGGTTAGTTTCCCAACCCCCGCTGGGCCGTTCACCCGCCTGGGGGAATTTGGCCCGGGGGCCCCAAGGTAGCGCCCTGCGCTACTCTGTCGCAGGGGTCATTTTAAAGAGCGGCTTAAAGAGAGGAATGCCAACTTCCCGGGGGGGGCGGGGGCCCCACAAAAACGGGCCCCCCCCCCCCCGGCCAAAAACGGGAGAGTTGGCATGTATGGTCTAACATACCATAAATAGGCACATAGCTAAGTGGCTCTATACAAATCCCCTCCCGGGTTTAATAAAAATACCCGCTCCCCCCAAAATCCCCATACAAAAATCCGCCCCAAGTTTTTCCCTTTGAGTCATCACCTCTCCACTTTGTAAAAAATAAATAACACTATGAACACAAGCAAGAAATTAAGGGCGGCTTCAGGTGGCGTTCTTTGAGGCGTAAAATTTGGCTTTAGAGGTATTTCCCAAAAAACCCCTCTTCCCGGGCTCCTTAGATTTTTCAAAATGAAAATTTTTCTTCCTTTGGGGAAAAGGGCAGTAACATAGCTCAAAACCCAAAATGGAATTACATATTTGAAATGGTGTACTTCAGGGTTTTGCCCCCCTTTACACCCCTTTTACCCCCCATCAAATCCCATGTAACGAACCAAAAACGTGAAACCCCCCCAATCACAGAGTCAGGGACAGGTGTGCACTCACTTTACACTCAGGGAACAATTTTACTTGCCCTCTATACAAAAACCCAATATAACCTCCCAAAAACCTCCATATTAGATCAATAGGGTACATGTATGAATGGGGCTGCCCAGAATTCGGGTCTAAAAAAGCTGCAGAGGACCATTTCAATAAGTATCCCCCAGGCATACCCAAACTTTGGCGCAATAAGTGTTTGGGAACATTTCCCCAAAGAAAATTTTTTTAGCGTGCCAATTTTGGGGGGCGTTCGGGGGCGGTCGCACCACTTTAGTAGAAGTGGACAAAATTTATGATTCTTTGACACAAAAAATTTTTTTGGGGCCCAAAAAACAGTTAAAACACCCAGAAAAGGTTAAAGGTGGTTGCCTGAGCTGAGTTGTTTTTTTGGGCACTAGAGCCCCTTAAATTATCCTGCAGAAGAACAGGTTTCCCTACCTCTGGAACATTCTTACCAAGGTGTCAAAAAATGCGGCCCTCCAGCTGTTGGGAAAACTCCCAAATCCCATCGTGTTTTTATAATCTAAAAACAGTGGCATGATGGGAGTTGGGGGTTTTCCCAAAACGGGGGGCCGCAGTTTGACACCCCTGGGTTCCCATTTTCTATTTTAAACGATTTAGGAAAGGGGCTACCGTGCCAGAAATTTAAACAATTTGCTAATAGTTTTTCAGATACCGTTTTCAGGTAAAAAACCCACACCAACCCCTATAAAAAGGGGAAACCCCCCTAGTGGGGCCGACAAGCTCAGGTCCCCAACAATGATAAAAGCATGCCGGGGGTTTTGACCAACACCAGAAGGAAAAATAAAACCCCCACCCTCCCGGGGCTTTTAAAAGGTCTTATCTGAGATTTTTTTCTCCTTGTTAGTTTCCCCTTTTTTCAAAAGACGTTTTTTTCCTTTTTTTTTCTTCTTATCCAGGCCAGACCCCCCATGACAAACCTCTTTCCCCGTCCCCGCAGAATTTTACACAAAATCCAAATTTTTCTTAGAACCCTCACCTTTTTTTCAAACACCTCCCTCACTGTTCCCCACCCCGGTACAAACCCTTTTTTGTGGGGGGAGCCGGTTTCACCACCCTAGCTTTAAAGGGAAATTTTCTTAGTGGGGGGAAAGGGGGAAAAAAAAGGACCCAACCCCCTGGAGAAAAGTGCTTTTTTTTTTTGTTATGACCTCTGTTTCCCCCAGAATCATTTACAAAGGGAGGGGGGCAAAGCCCCAGGAAAAGGTAGGGAGGTAAAGGGAAGGGTTTCCCAAGGGAAAGGTAAAAAAAATGGGGCAATGCCCCAAAGCTAGGGAAAGGGCCCTTTTTTTGGTAGGTAAATCCCTATTTTTTAAATTTAAATTTGTTCCTAGGGGGGTTTTTTTTTTTTTTTTTTTTTTTTTTTTTTTTTTTTAAAGGGCAACCCCCGGGTGGGGTTTGGGGGTAGGCCCAATTTTTGGTAAAATAAATAAAGGGCCCAAAATAGGTAGGGGATAGGCCCCAAGAAGTAGGGCAAAATTTGGCCCCAGTTAAGGGACGTTGAAGCCAAATATTATATTTTACTATATAAAAAGACACATTTTCATATTTTATTCACTATCTGAAAGAAATCAGAATAAACCTTACCATTTTAGGTCAATTAGATTACCAAATTATTTATATTTTGCCCAAATACAAGATAGATGAGTGACTGTTTTTTAGAAGCATGTTGTTACTTTCTGCCAAAGGCACAAAAGTTTAACATAATTTCATTAATTACTATTCCCTTTATCTGTTTATTGGTCAAACGATTTGGAATATCCTTCACCAAGCTTCTGCAAATAGTTTGGTAGGAAATTTTCGCCCCATTCATCCTCCAGAACGTGTGTAGCGCTGACCATGTTTTGTAGTAACAACCTAACCGGGGCCAACATACCTACAGTTTAGAGAACACCAAATTCCGACTGGTAGGGGCCTCAATATGTGGTAGTCACCATTTAGTTAGTTTAGGTGAGCCCCATTAGGTAGGTTGCAAGTTGGCCCCAGTTAGTTAGTTGTATTGCCAAATAGCTAGGTTCATTGGGCGCCCCAGTTAGTAGTTGTAATGACTACCAATTTAGGAAAGTTGAGTGGCCCAATTTAGTAGTTGGTAGTGGATCCCAAGTTAGGTAGGTTTGTAGCGACCTCATGATAGTCGAGGTGATCGTGGCACCATTTAGGTAGGCTATAGGTAGGTGATGCAGGCCGTCAATAGCGGTAGGTAGATGAATGGGCCCTAGTTATAATATTAATTTGGCGTGCTGAGACATATTCAGCGGCTAAGGCCCCATGTAGAGGCCGGTATTGTCCAGGCCTAAGAGCTCAGAAAGCCCACCAGGGGGATTTTCCAACTCCCCAATGAGCCAACCAAAGGGGACATAATACAGTTGCGCCTGTTTTCTGGCGAAAAACGTGCCCTCAACCGTCCGAATGCCCCTGTCGACGCAGGGATCCGATGTTCGGCGCAACCTTCGCCACGTTCCCCCCCGCGCCTAACATAAAGAGGGTTTACAATGGTCGTGTGGGTTCCTGGGGCGGGACGCACCACATTCGAATAGTCCATGCATGTAAATGCCGTCGGCATTGGACGCATTGCAGCACTCTCACCACTCCAACGAAGGCAACCTCGTGAATGTGGTCGACCTGACCGAGAGCGAGTGAAGCGAAACGTAATGGAATGGCAAAATGTGCCAAAGGTCGACTGTTACAACATGGCAATACTAAAATTGATTTCCGATAAAATGATTTCATTGCAATAAAGATGAAATTTAAAAGTTTCTAAAAACGAGTAATTGATAAAAAGTATCATTATAAAATTAAAGAAAAATATATAAATTGCGAAAAGAAATTCATCTAGCCTTCACTCCGTGAGCGATTGAATATTAATTCAAAAATCTTTTTAGTAGGTCCAAACACTATCTGAACAAATACTCAAACCTCTAAAATCAGACGATAAATAAAAGCAACAAAACAACCTTTGTCGCCGTGATCGGCGCAACATCAGGAATGGGAAATTGGAAAATGCTGGAAATACATAATTCGAATTCTGTTAAGCGTTTCACATTGTCCATAAACAGCCCAATCAAGAATAGAAGCGATAAGTACCCGATATAACCTATGGAGTAGTATATGACCAATCAAATGAAAAGGCGGACAGGGTTCCAAATACGTAAATAATGAAGAAAAAGCGTGATTTTGAAGTAGCGCGTGTTATCCCGTCCAATCATAGCGCAGGCGACTTGGTCCCATGTAGTCTATGGACAGTCGGGGCAATGTAAAGTAAATGTATAATAATTTCTCATAAGAAGGGATTTGGAGAACCTGATGGTGAGACCAGTGCAGAATGATTCCACCACGTATGTAATGCTCGATTGGAGTGGAGCAAGAAGGCGCTATAGAAGGACGCCCTAAAAGTTATTACTGCTATGGGAAATATTCTATACGGATTGTTATGGAAGAGGGGCCGCCACTTACAATCATGGATACTACTTTTTCCCTCTAGAGTTCTATGGGGCAAAGAAATGCTGAGCGAGCACTCTGTTTGTGTTGCTCAGTTAAAAGAGCGCATTATTTTGGGCAATGGGGTGAGTGAGCGATGCTCTTATGGTTTTCTAATGCTATCTATAATCCAATGCTGTATATCAGAAATAAAATGATAAGACTCACGAAGCTTGTACTGATCGAATAGTAAAATGAAAAATAATATAGTTAACAAAAATAAACAATAAAAATGAATTCAAATGAAATTCATTTTTTTTCGTTATTTTCGTTAGCCAATGATCATTAAGATGGTGGAACGATAATAAAAGAAATAAAAATAATTCATTGTAACGACAGTAATATCATAGCTCTCATTGAGCAGATGATTAACTTCCGTTTCCCTCGGACATGTACGGCCCCTGGAAAAAAGTGGATGGCACTTCTCCCTCACTTACGCGCTAGGGAAAAAGAAAGATGAATGCCAGCCTCCCCCCATTTAGAAGTACGACGGTCACGCTACTTCTAAAACCCCCGCATATAGTAAGCGCAAAGTACGCCCTGCTATAACTATACACCATGTAACTTACCTTAAGGTAATTCACACGAAGATTAAATGCTGATTCTGAGGTATTCAGTGCTGGATCGCTGGGGGTACAGTGTGTAATCTATCTCTGATTGTGTAATAGAATCTTTGGTTTGTTACAACCAGTGTAAGGTAATCTCTGGTTCAGTGTAAGTAAGAAATCTCTGGGTACAGTGATAATGAATGTAAGCGCCGGTGAAGGTGTGTTGTTTTGCCATTTCTACAGGGGGGGGTTTCAATGGTTTGAGAATACCGGTTTTGGGACAGTGAATTATATTATTTCTTGGATACAATGTCAAATTCAGTTGGAAGTGCATGAGTAGGTGTAATTGTCTGACGACCTGTGGTAATATAATAATTTCTGGGTGCAGTGTGGTGATTGCAGTTCTGGGGTAGGGAATCGATAAAATAATTTTTTGGGTACTATAGACATAAGTGATTCTAGGGGTACAGTAATTGGGTTCTTTTTATTTTCCTCATTCTGTTTTGTTATTAACAAATTAAACAACATAGTAAGTGACAGGAGATAAGGATAGGTAACGAAACTTGCTGTATTGGTCAACATTTTTATTTACATTATAGGGAAATAGTAGTGGCTGGTTCAGCTTGCATTCCTGCTGCTTTTTAGTCCCATCTGGCGCGAACTTCAAATTATCAAGCTGTAGTATTAAGTTAACAAAGGATACAAAAAATATCTTACCTAACAGTGACGTCCAAAATAGCATAGATGACACTATATTTAAATCACCATAGATATGGTTCAGCCCGTAGTAAAATTTAATCGAAATCTTAAGCATCTTAACGTTGCTTCGATTGTATTTCCGCTCGAACGATGACAAGGTTTACCAGGTATGATATTGTAAAACTTAGTATCACGAGAGCCACTCATAACCTTACATATTGCACCAACCTTACGGATTGCCCGGACCTGCTGGGTCACAGCGCTCCCCCAGACCTCCCAGCTGGTTTGGAGGGGTCGCGTACGCTGCCAAAGAAGGAGCGGATGGAATGGAGGGAAGAATAGAGAAATGGACAGAGGGAAAGGGAGGAGGAAGAAAAGGAAAGGAGGAGAAGGCGGAAAAATGCCCCCCTCCGCCATTTTTTGACCCAAAGCCTTCAACTTATAGTTTATGCCTAATTTCGTAGGACCGCCCTTTAACCACCCCTTCACGACCTTGGGCGTATCCTATACGTCCCAGGGCATTTGGGGGTTCACGCAGCCTTCACGTAGGATACGTCCTGATGATCGCCAACCTAGAAGCAAGTTGCGCGCGAAGCGCGCGGTGTCACTTTTATTACACCTGACATCCCACAGCGTCGCCCCGACCCTGCGCTCCGGGGGGCGTTAACCCCTAATTAATTCACCAGTCGGGGCGCAATAACTAGAGTGTGACGCAGGAGGGAGATCGCGCCTCTTAGCTCTCTGTTCCGCGCACACGCACAGGATCGGCGATCCGGCAGCGTCCTGCCCCTGACAGACAGAGAACGAAAGGCATAAAATGCCTTCCTGGGTTGTCGTGTGACCGTCACGATGCCCGCCGTGCCCTGTGGCATGTCCCGCATTGTGACTGACAGATTACATAGGAACCATCATAGCAACAAGCTATGAAACTGATGTTCCTATTGAAATGAGAGATCTTAAAGATCTCTCATACAAATATCCCCTAGGGGAAATGTAAAAAAAAAAAAACGTGGAAAAAGTGAAAAAAAGTAAAAAAAAAAGTGATAAAACAAGGTAAAACACAAAAACGGAAAAATAAAATAAAAATACTACTAAACCGCACTTTTCCCCTTTACAAACCCAATCGCCCAAAAAAGTATAAAATATAAATTAAGTACCCATATTTGTTATCGCCCCCGCGTGCGAACGACACTATAAATCTGTCATGTTTTTTAACCTACAGGTGAACGCCGGAGAAAAAAAACAAAAAAACAATCACAGAATTAAGTTTATTTTCATCCCCGCAGGCACAGAAAATGGTGAATAAAAAGTGATCAAAAACTCCTATAACGCCAAAGTTGTACCAAATAAAACGCAGTCTCATCCTCCCCGCAAAAAAAAAAAAAAAAAAAATCCTTAATACCCTCTGTATAAACGAAAATAAAAAATGTATAGCTCGCAGAATGTGAGACAGGCATAATGATGTTGTACACACATAAACACTTTTCTTTTTGTTTTTAAAGTCCTTAACATAAAAAAAAACTATAAGAGAATAGTATTCTCCATATCTAGCGACCAAGAGTGAAGATCCCACTTATACACCGGATACTGCCAACGGTGAGCCCTTTTTTAAAAAATAAAAATAAAAAACTCTACTAGAGTGCAGTATTGTCTTCACCCTGCCTCCATAAATGAGTATAAAAAAAGCGTGCTAAAAGCCTGTCCTCCCAAAAATGAAGAACTAATAAAAACATCAACTCATCTCACAAAAAAAAATCCGCTACACACACCAAGCACAGAAAAATGTAAAAAGTTAGCCTCAACTCTGGCGATGCAAAAACGTATGTTCCTGTGAAATATAAAGAGGTTTATGTGATAAAAGCAGTAAACTTAAATAAATATACAAATTGTGTATCGGTGTAATTCTTATTGACCTGCTGATAAAAAGCGACCATTCAGATATACCGGTAAGTGATCGCTATAAAAAATAAAATACAAAACACTACCAAGATTGCTGTATTTTGTTCAAAACATCTCACAAAAACCTAATCTAAAGGGACATAGCATCATATGCACCCCATAATGGTACCAATAAAACGGCACTCAGTCCCGCAAATAAAACAAGCCCAAACACATACTCTCAACAGAGCAAAATAAAAAATTTATGGCTGTCTGAATAGGACATACATAAAAACGCAATTATTTTATAGACGTATTTTCTACTGTGTAAAAAGTAAAAAACAGAAAAAACTATATAAAATACTAATTATCATGGGTAATTGTAACCGAACTCCATAGTAAATTATCATCATTTACACTGCATGGCAATGCTGTTCAAAAAATGAAACTCAAAAAACAGTGACCGACCTGCGTTTTTTTCCCCCCAGTATTCATTTGCCCAATCTATAACAAAACTATGAACACCTGTTGCCTAAAATCAAGACAGCCCTAATGATCCCTGATGGGTGTTGAATCCATAATGGGCGACTCTGGGAAGGTCGCCTGTTTCTGCTACTTTGGGTCTGTTGCAATATGTGACCTGGCCCCACCAAAATCTCTTTCCAAAACCAAATAGCGCTCCCTCCATTATACGCCCGGCCATCGGCCCAAACAGCCGTTTTACACCACATGTAGGGTAAGCCACTTGAAAGGAAATTGATTGAACAAAGTTTTAGTGTTCTTTTTTATAGATTCCTTGTAATATGATACATTTGAAGCGAAAAAGTGCAGATTATTGGAAAAAATTTTTTTTAATTTGCACAGCCTGAAGCTAAAAAAATTTGTGAATCAACCGTGGGTCTATATAACTCAATGCACCCCTGATATATTCCATAGGGGTGTATTTTCCTCCAATAGGACTAACTTTTAGGATTTTTATTATTTGTTAGTCCCGTAAGGTTCCCCAAACCTAAATGGCGCCTATTTAAAAGCGGATTGAAAATAGACCCCAGAGTCCATTAGGGTGCCCGCCTGTTCTGGGCTTATGTTGAGCCAAATAATGCACTAGGGCCTCATATGGGATATCTCTAAAAACGGAACCCTGTGGAATTGATATTAAGTGCGATTTAACCTGTCTAATTGTTACCCCGTATTCCAGTGAATAAGTGATACATATTGAAACTTCTAAAAAAGTGAATATTTTGAAAATTTCACCTCCACTTATGCTTTAATTTCTGTGAAATATCTAAAGGGTTATCAAACTTCCTAAAAGGAGTGTGTAAAATAACGTTTAAGGGGTCAGTTTCTCAATGGCATCACTTATGGGTATCTAACATGCAGGCCCTCAAAGCCACGTCATAACTGAGTGGTTCCCCCTAAAAAAATGTATATTGCAATTCTGAAAAATGTGTAGAAATTACTACTAATTTCTAAGCCCTCTTTGTGCGAAAAAAAAAAAGACCCATTTGAAGAAAATGATGCCAACTATTTGTGGACATATTAATTTCTTAGTTAAAAACTATTTTGGTGTGAATAATATGTGTTCTTGCACGCAGAAATTTTGCAACGTTCAAACGCAAATTTTTTTCCCAAATTTTCATGAAATTTGATATTGTTCACAAACAAACAAGGATTGTATGAGAAAAATTGCTTACTAACTTAAACACAATGTCACGGAGAAAACAACAATCTCTGATCACAGTGGATAGGTAAAAGTGTCAAAATTATTTTCACATAAATTGTCACATGTCCCGATGTCAAATAGGGGCTGTGTCAGAAGGGTCAAAACAGGCTGATGTCCTTAGGGTTTAAAAGCTGCGGTGACAGTAAACACTAGCAACTAATATGCAGGCATTCCAGGTCAAACATTTTGGCAAATAGGGCAAACGACTTTCCTCACAAAATTCAAATCCCTGGCACTGACCTAATGCATGGTGCCGGTGGCTACACTCTCCTCACTGATGAAATGAAAAAAACAAAAATTGTGCCATCTTTTTATAGGTAATTAATGACGAAAACAGAGTTAAGAAAAATTTAAAAAATAAAAGCATTAAAGTTCATAACAAACCCATTTTGCCATTTATCGAAAGTAAAATAATAATTACACAAAATTTGGTGAACAACGTAATAAGTTTGATCGCATGAAAGAAAAATAAATAATGTATCCTATAATGTGTAACAATGAAGAAGGAAAAAAATCCCAACATCAAAATTAAATTTTTTTGGCCATTTCATATCTTCAAAAAATTGGAATGAAAAGTGATTGAAAAGTCGCATTTATCCCAAAATGATAGCAATAAAAACTACACTTCAGTTTGTAAAAAATGAGCTTTGATGCATAGATTGAAAAACAAAAAAGTTATTGGTTGCAGAAAATGTAGCTGCAGCACGAAGTAAAAAAAATAAGTTTTTATTAAACTTCTTTATTGTGACTAAAGCATAACGAAAACTACAAATTTTGTATCACCAGGATTGTCAGTTGCACCATCAAAAAGTATATCTTTTCTCCCCAAAAAGCCCTCATAGAACTGTGTAGAGTGAAAACATTTTTCAAAAAGTGCTGGTTCTTGGAAGGTGAAATGGGAATAAATAAAACTCCCAGCGATGCGCTTCCCTGACAAAAATGCAAAAAAACCCAACACCAAATAAACCAAAACATTTAGGGCGACATGTATGAACGTTGGCACTGACAGGCCAGTTCTAAATAACTTTAAGGTAGCGTAGAATGTGCCAGAATGTATGAACCTTTTCTTCTGCAGTTCATACATATCGGTGCAGTCAACTGCCAATATGACAGCACAGGCTCAGGCAGACTACCTTTAATTTGTTTGGCTGTTCTAGCTGTTCTGCACCTAGATTTGGCGTCAAAGAATCATAAATGTAACGATTTCTATGAATGTTGTGTGGCACGTCCCCAGAACGCCACAAATCTTTGGCGCATTAAAAAGTGTCTTTGGCGCATTACAAAGGCACTTATTGCACCAAAGTCTGAAGTGCACCTGTTCATAGATTCTTTTTGCCTCAAAGTACACCAGAAAACTGGCGCAGCCCCATTCATACATGTCACTCTCAGGGTATGTCTGTGTATTTTGCACCAAAAAACTGTCGATGCCCTATTCTCTATATTAATGAACTGTAGTATACCAAAACTAGGTGCATTTTATGCCAGGCACGACGCATTTGAATGCGCCTAAAGTAGGTGCTTCAAATATGCTAGCAATGATATGCTATGTGCCTACATTTTGCTATGCGCCTAGATTAGGCACATCAATTATCCTATTCAAGGTATACCACATGCCAGATGTTTGACAGGTTCATTCATTCAGGCGCACAATACACTCAATTAATGCACCTTAAAACTGGCATGGCGGCACCTCTTTTCTGACATATTGCTCAAAAAACTTTAACATAGCTAAAACTCTAAAAACTTGGTATCACCAGAATCATCCCAACCTGCCGAAAAAAGATAACGTCAATTATGCTGCATACTAAACATAAAAATAGAATACCCCAAAAATGGCAAAATTGCATTTTTTATGTTCTTGTTTTGGTTTCTTAGTACATTATATGGTACCATCAATGGTAGAAATAAAAGTAGATCTTGACCCTAAAAAATATGTCCTCATAAGTGTATGTACAGGTGAAACCAGAAGTTTACATACACTACATGAAAAGACCCATATGCATGTTTTTCCTCACCATCGGACATGAAATCAGAATAAACCTTACCTGTTTTAGGACAATTAGGAACCAAAAATATTGATATTTGTCAAATGCCAGAATAATGAGAGAGAGAGAGAGAGAGAGTTTCAAGGCATTTTTGTTATTTTCTGCAAAGTCAAAAGTTTACATACACTAGGATTACTATGCCTTTAAACAATTTGGGACAGCCAATACGATGATGTCATGTCCTTGGAAGCTTCTGATAGGTTTATTGGCAACATCTGAGTTAATTAGAGACTGTGGATGTATTTTAATTCACACCAGGAACACACTGCTTCTGTGTGTAGCATCATGAGAGTCTAAAGTCTAAAGAAATCAGCCAAGATATCAGGAAGATTTAATTGGGACTTGCACAAGTCCGGATAATCCTTGCTGCTTTTCCCCAATACCTAAAGGGTGCATTGTTCATCTGTTCAAACAACTATACGCAAGTACAAAGAAGATGAGAATGACCAGCTATCATACCGCTCAGCAAGGAGATGGGTTCTGTGTCTTAGAGATTAACATACTTTGGTTCGAAATGTGCATATATACCCAAGAACAAAAGCAAAAGACCTTGTGAAGATGCTGGCAGAAGCTGGTAAGATTGTGTCACTATCCACAGTGAAACGAGTACTGTATCAACATGTGCTTAAAGGCCACTCTGCCAGGAAAATCCATTTATCCAAAAGAAACATATAAAAGCAAGATTAATGTTTGCAAATGCACACAGGAACAAAGACTTACATCTTTGGAGACATGCCCTGTGGTCTGACGAAACCTAATTGAACTGTTTGGCCGTAATGACCAAAGTTATGTTTGTAGGAAAAAGGGAAAAGCTTTGAAGCCTAAGAACACCATCCCAACTGTAAAACACAAGGGGGCAGCATCATGTTGTGGGGTTGTTTTGCTGCAGGAGGAACCGGTGCACTTCACATAACAGATGGAAACATGAGGAAAGAATATTATGTGGCAACATCTCAAGACATCAGCCAGGAAGTTAAAGCTTGGACGGAAATGGGTCTTCCAAATGGACAATGACCGGGAGCATACTGCAAAACTGGCTACAAAGTGGCTTAAGGATAACCAAGTCAATGTTTTGGAGTGGCCATCACAAAGCCCTGATCTCAATCCTATTGAAAATTTATGGGCAAAGCTGAAAAGGCAGGTGCGAGAAATGCCACAAACAAGGCTCAGTTACACCAGTTCTGTCAGGAGGAATTCCTACCAACTATATTGAGAAGTTTGTGAAAGGATATCCAAAACATTTGACCCGAGTCATACAGTTTAAGGACAATGCTACCAAATACTAATTAAAAGTATGTAAATTTTTGACTTTTTAGAAAGTGATAAAAATGCCTTAAAAATTCTATCTCTCTCATTATTCTGGTATTTGGCAAATATAAATAATTTTGGCAATCCTAATTGACCTAAAATGGGTAAAGTTTATTCTGGTTTCGTGTCATACAGTGAGAAAAACATGCATATGTGCATTTTTATATACTGGATGTAAACTTCTGGTCTCAACTGCAGATGGAAAAATTAAAAGTTATGACTCTTGAAAGGTGGGGATGAAAAAACTGTGACACAAATAAACATCCTTGTAATGGGAAAGGGTTAAGATCTGTGGGATCTTATCAATCACACACTGGATAATTTTTCCATACCCACTACCTTCATTTGTGTCCTTTTCTGTCCCTTGGTTGGATTTGTCTTTTTACATCCATAATGAAATAACCCTGGAACATTTTATTTAAAGAGAACCTGTCACATAGATTATGCCCCCCTTGCTGAGGGCAGAACAAGCTAGTGTCAGACCTGCTGTTTTCAACGCTGTGTCCCTTATTCTGTAAGATGCTGTAGTTTGAGTATTTCATGCTCAAATCTGCAGTTTTCAGCCAGAAAAGAGTCATTCAAAGAGTCAGTTTTTTTCAAACCCCACCCACCGGAGGCTAGCCCTGCCCACCTCACAACTGATTAACCTGTTACTTTGAATAGGTAGAAACATGTGAATAACTGCCAGATAGGCGGGGCTTACCTTTGGTGGGCGGGGTTAACAATAAGATTTGAGGGGTAAATGCTCTAAAACTGCTGCATCTTACAGAATAAGGGACACGTCTGACACTGGCTTGTGTTGTCCTCACCAAAGGGGGCATAATATATGTGACAGGTTCCCTGACAGGTTAGCTGACAGTTGGGATTGTGGTGTTTACAGCTTGGTAAAGTTGAATCCAGTGATGACAGCTTGGACTTTGTAACCCAGACACTGAATCACTTTTAACAGTTGTCTTACATTCGAGTCATAATTGCTTCTAAAAAAAGACTTGGCTATTGTACAAATATTGTTTTTAAGTAAACAATTTAATCATCAGTTTAAGGAATTCGTCAGACATTCTTACCACGTGATTGCATAAATTGTCATGTTTTAAAACTGGCACAATCTGAAAGCTGTAAAAATCAGATGTATTGCAACTCATGGGAAAAACATTGCTCAACTACTATGTAAGAATTCTGGAAATGTTTAGCAATTCTGCTTAAATGTCATTATATCTCATGTCATTGTCATTATCATATGTCATTGTATCTTTATTAGCCAGTCTCAGATATGGCTTTTTCTTTGCCACTCTGCCTGAAGGCCAGCATCCCGGAGTCACCTCTTCACTGTAGATGTTGACAGCGGCGTTTTTAGGGGTACTATTTAATAAAGCTGCCAGTTGAGGACCTGTGAGGCGTCAATTTCTCAAACTACAGACTCTAATGTACTTGTCTTGTTGCTCAGTTGTGCAGCGGCACCTCCTACTTCTCTTTGTACCCTGGTTAGAGCCTGTTTGTGCTCTCCTCTGAAAGGAATAGTACACACCGTTGTAGAAAATCTTCAGTTTCTTGGCAATTTCTCGCATCGCCTTCATCTCTCAGCACAAGAATAGACTGTCGAGTTTCACATAGAAGTTCTCTTTTTCTGGCCATTTTGCGAGTTTAATCTAACCAGCAAATGTAATTCTCCAGATTCTCAACTAGCTCAAAGGAAGGTCAGTTTTATAGCTTTTCTAATCAGCAAAACTGTTTTCAGCTGTGCTAATATACTTGCACAAGGGTGTTCCAAATATCCAATAGCTTTATTACACAGTTAGCAAACACAATGTACCATAAGAACACTGGAGTGATGGTTGTTGGAATTGGGCCTCTATACACCTATATAGATATTGCATTAACAACCAGACGTTTGCAGCTAGAAGAGTCATTTACCCCATTACCAATGTATAGAGTGTATTTGATTCATTTAATGTTAGCTTCATTGAAAAAAACTGTGCATTTCTTTCAAAAATAAGGACATTTCTAAGTGACCCCAAACTTTTGAACGGTAGTGTATGGACCCACTCAGTAAGGCAGGTATATATGAGCCCCTCAGTTAGGTATATATATATATATATATATATATATATATATATATATATATATTCATATATATCTCCTCTGGCAGGTATATCTATGGTCCCCTCAGTTAGGCAGGTACATATATATGGGTCCCCAGTTAGGCAGGTATAAATAGGTCCCCTCAGTTAGGCAGGTATATTTAGGCTCCCTCAGTTAGGTAGGTATATATGGGTCCCTCAGTTAGGCAGGTAAATGTATGGGCCCCTCAGGCAAGTACATATATGGGTCCCTCAATTAAGCAGGTATATATATGTGTCCCTCAGTTAGGCAGGTATATATATGAACCCCTCAGTTAGGCAGGTATATATATAGGCCCCTCAGTTAGGCAGGTACATATTTGTCCCCTCAGGCAGATATATATATATATATATATATATATATATATATATATATGTCTTCTCAGTTAGGCAGATATATATTGTCCCCTCAGTTAGGCGGGTATATATATATATATATACACATATATATAATATATATATATATATATATATATACACATATATATATATATATATAATAATATATATATATATATATATATATATATATATATAATATATAGCCCCTCATTAGGCAGGTATAAATCTTTCCCCTCAGTTAGGCTATATATATATATATATATATATATATATATATATATATATATATATATATATATATGGGCCCCTCAGTTAGGCAGGTATATATCTGTCCCCTCAGTTAGGCAGGTATATATATGGGCCCAGTGGCGTAGCTACAGGGGTCACAGCGGTCACAATTTTGACTGGGCCCCTGAGCTCAGGGTGCCCACGAGCCCTCCTCACCACGCAGCTGCGATTGCAGGGCCACACAGACCCAGCCATCACAGCTGCAACAAGCAGCAGCCAGCAGGCAGACAGCTCTGACTGTGTCCACGCTCACTTTTCCAGCACCTCTTTACCATAATTTAGAAGCACAATCTCCTAAGGGGTTGGAAGGTGGGGAGAGGACTAACCCCCTGGAGATTATGCTACAGCTATGGGCTGCTCCCCTCACAATTATATTACCAGGTAGGTAAGCAAGATCCTAGGTAGGTAGGAAAATGGGCAAGGCCCCAGGTAGCTAGATAGGCCCTTTTTAGGCAGGTAGAGCCCCGTTGGATAAGTTGGTAGGCTGGCCCAAATAAGGTAGATAAGTAGGCCACGCGTGGGTAGGTAAATAGCCCCCAGGTAGATAAGTATTCCTCAGTTAGGAAGGCTGTAAGTAGGTATGTGTGGGTCTCAATTAGTCTGGAGGTAGTCAGGGCCCTCTTTATATAGGCTAGAAGTAGTCAGGGCCCCTTTTAGATAGTATGCATGTAGTCAGGGCTCCCTTTATATAATATGCAGGTAGTTAGGGCCCCCTTTAGATAGTATGCAGAAAGTCAGGGCCACATTTAGATAGTATGCATGCAGTCAGGGCCCCCTTTAGATAGTATTCAGGTAGTCAGGGCCATATTTAGGTAGTATGCAGGTAGTCAGGACGACCCCCCTTTATATAGTATGCAAGTAGTCATGGCCCCCTTTAGATAGTATGCAGATAGTCAGGGCCACATTTAGATAGTATGCAGGTAGTCAGGGCCCCCTTTATATAGTATGCAGGCAATCAGGGCCCCCTTTAGATAGTATGCAGGTAGTCAGGGCTACATTTAGATAGTATGAAGGTAGTCAGGGCCATATTAGGTAGTATGCAGGTAGTCAGGGCCTCCTTTATGTAGTATGCAGATAGTCAGGAACACATTTAGGTAGTATACAGGTAGTCAGGGCCCCCTTTAGATAGTATGCTGGTAGTCAGGGCCACATTTAGGTAGTATGCAGGTGGTCGGGGCCACATTTAGGTAGTATGCAGATAGTCAGGGCCCTCTTTAGATAGTATGCAGATAGTCAGGGTCCCCATTATGTAGGACATTGATAGTCAAGGCCCCCTTTATGTAGCACATAGATAGTCAGGGCCCTCTTTATGTAGCATATAGATAGACAGGGCAAGTTTTATGTAGCACATAGATAGTTAGGGCCCCCTTTATGTAGTATATAGTCAGGGCCCCTTTATGATGTATATAGATAACCAGGGCCCCTTTATGATGTATATAGACAGTCAGGGCCCCCTTTATGATGCATATAGATAGTCAGGGCCCCCATTATGTAGTATATAGCCAGGGTCCACTTTATGATGTATATAGTAGTCAGGGCCCCCTTTATGTAGTCAGGGCCCCCTTTATGATGTATATAGGTAGTCAGGGCCCCTTTTATGATTTATATAGGTAGTCAGGGCCCCTTTATGATGTATATAGGTAGCCAGAGCCCACTTTATGATTTAAATAGGTAGTCACCCCCCCCCCCCCCTTTATGATGTATATAGATAGTCAGGGCCCCCTTTATGTAGTATATAGTAAGGGTCCCCTTTATGATGTATATAGGTAGCCAGCGCCCCTTTTATGTAGTATATTGTCAGGGCTCCCTTTATGATGTATACAGGTAGCCAGGACCCCCTTTATGATGTTTATAGATAGTCAGGGCCCCCTTTATGATGTATATAGATAGTCAGGGCCCCCTTTATGTAGTATATAGTCAGAGCCACCTTTATGATGTAAATAGGTAGCCCGGGCCCCCTTTAAGTAGTATATTGTCAGGGCTCCCTTTATGATGTATATAGGTAGCCAGGGCCCCCTTTATGATGTATATAGGTAGCCAGGCCCCCTTTATGATGCATATAGATAGTCAGGTCCCCTTTATGTAGTATATAGTCAGGGCCCCCTTAGCGATGTAAATAGGCAGCCAGGGCCCCCTTTATGATGTATATAGATAGTCAGGGCCCCGTTTATGATGTATATAGGTAGCCAGGGCCCCCTTTATGATGCATATAGATAGTCAGGGCCCCCTTTATGATGTATATAGGTAGCCAGGGCCCCCTTTATGATGTATATAGATAGTCAGGGCCCCCTTTATGATGCATATAGATAGTCAGGGCCCCCTTTATGATGAATATAGGCAGGGCCCCCTTTATGATGCATATAGTTAGCCAGGGCCCCCTTTATGATGTGTAGATTTAGTCAGGGCCCCCTTTATGATGCCTATAGATAGTCAGGGCCCCCTTTATGATGTATATAGGTAGCCAAGTCCCCCTTTCTGATGGATATAGGTAGCCAGGGCCCCCTTTATGATGTGTATAGATAGTCAGGGCCCCCTTTATAATCTATATAGGTAGCCAGGGCCCCCTTTATGATGTAAATAGGTAGCTAAGGCTGCCTTTATGATGTATATAGGTAGCCAGGGTCCCCTTTATGATGTATATAGATAGTCAGGACCCTCCTTTATGTAGTATATAGTCAGGGCCCCCTTTGCGATGTAAATAGGTAGCCAGGGCCCCCTTTATGATGTATATATATAGTCAGTATATATTTACTATTTTGTCATAGGCAAACTTAAACTCTATCAGTTCTCAATCTATAAAGCACTAAAACTTAACTTTTATTATGTATAACACTTAACCTCGATACACACATTTAAAAACCTGATTTCTATCCTCTCAATTTGTCCCTTTCTAATTGTGAAGGAATAACTCCTTTTCTATTATCAAGTCTGGTGGAACATAGTAAGATAGGATGGAAGCCCGCAATGGAAATGTTGAATTTGCTTGAGGAATGTTGTTTATAAGAACACAGCAGCAGTAAATAGTATCAGTATGCATGCAGGAGAGAAAAAAAAAGGGGGGAATGGGTATTGTTGAATCTCTGGTGGCCAATTGGTGAGTACCTGAATAGGATGTGTAACTAAGATCATAAAAAATGAAATGAGATAGACAACATGGTACAGGACCTCTATCACCTGATGAATCAAGTTAGATGGTGAAACATGTTGGGGAGGTCAGGCATGACATTTTAATTTGTGGTTTCCTACCTCTTTCTACTGTGTTACCTGCTGCAGAGGGTCTCACAAGGAAACCTTATATGTTTCATGGCCATCAGATTAGGGATGACTGCCCAAGTAAGATGTTTTGGATTCCTTTTTGGAGTTAGCAAATCACTGTATTTATAGGGTTTCCCTGCTAATAGGTGGTGTTCCACCAGACTTGATAATAGAAAAGGAGGTATTCCTTCACAATTAAAAGGGACAAATTGAGAGGTTAGAAATCAGGTTTTTAAATAGTGTGTATCGAGGTTAAGTGTTATACATAATAAAAGTTAATATATATAGGTAGCCAGGGCCCCCTTCATGATGTATATACCTCACCTCACTCATGCTCCTGGATGAGACGAGCTGCCTGGCGGCTTCTAGTGGAGCCTAGCGTAGGCAGCGCAATGCTTTGACGTTATTGCGCTGTCTACATCACCACTAGAGGCCGGCGCCTGGTAGGCGTGAGGCCTAACACCTTAGGCCTAACAGGTTGAACAGCACTACCTACGGGGCCCACAAGAGGTTGGGGCCCACCAGGGGATCCACCGACTCCCCAGCGGGCCAGTCTGAGCTTGTGTATACCTCATGGTACTTGAGACTGGCCTGTGGTGGCAGACATGCTGGGACTTGTCGTTCTACATCTATCTATCTATCTATCTATCTATCTATCTATCTATCTATCTATCTATCTATCTATCTGTCTGTGTTTGTGTGTGTGTATGTATATATATTGGGTCACCTAACCTTCACCCCCCCATATGTATGCACACACATATATACAGACATGCTGGGACTTCAAGTAAAATAATAAAGATTTTAAAAAAAGGAACCAAAAAAAAGTTCACACAGCATTTTTGGATCCAATTTCGGATCCGTTTTGGATCCGAAAATCACATCCACAAACACAGCGGCAATTGGATCCTTAATGGATCCAACACGTATCCAACACGGAGTTGCGTGTTTGGATGCCGCAGGATCGCACCCTTTAGTTTTAAAAAGGGCTCTTGCTGTGTCGTTCGGACCAAGAATTGACGTCAATTCTTTGAACGGATCCATGTGAATGCCGATGCGTGTTTCATATTAAAAGCAATATAAATCACATTGCTATTTATTAGATGCGTGTTTGGTTCCGTTTGGGGTCCAAAAGATTAATCCAAACACACATCTAAAAGTGTATGTTCACACGGACTCAACACGCTGTGTGAACATCCTCTTAGTCACTATAGGGAAGTGGTATGTGGGGTATTATTTGGTCTCTGTATATTGTTATTATTGGTAATATTTGTCTTGCTATACTGGTTTGGTCAGTAATATTAAAATGGTATTAGTCACTATATAGTGGTGACATGCGGTGATCATGTGGCAGTATTTTTTGGCCCTTGTATACGTAGTAAAAAAAGTGAAAAAAACAGCTCACCGATAGCAGACGAAGCCAGCACGGACCACACGGCTCATGTGAAGATCCAATATGCAAAGGAAAAATGTTCAGCTGTGCTTGAATTAAAGTATAATCCACGTTTTATTCGGAGAGGAGTAAAAAGACAAGAAAAGCAGATACATCTAACGCGTTTCAGGCCCAGTACATGTTGGCCCTTAGTCGTAGCATGGTAACACAACAGCACACGCTCACTTATATAATCATGTTAATTAATCAACAGGTGTTAAAATCAGTATGCGTGTAAACGTCACAATGGACAACATTATTTACAAAAAGCAGAAGGAACAATCAAATAAATCATATTAATAATGCAATATTAGATCCTGCCTGCTATTTAAACCAAATGGCACCCTTGTTTTTAGAGTAAGATCCAAAAGGATTCACGATTTAGGAGCCTACGTCTACAATCCTCACCCCTCTCTGGTACATTAACCCTTTCAATGGCTTGTACCGAAAGGGTCTCTGTATTACCCACATGTTGAACAATGCAATGCTGGGACACAGCTGATGAACCATGCATAATCGCGGCTTTGGCATCAGAGAGGTGCCTTCTAATGCGGTCCTTCAGTTTGCAAGTCATGCAACCAACATATTGGACACGACATTGTAAACAAGAGACAAGATAAACGACAAACTGAGTATTGCAGTTGATATACTGCTTAATCGTGTAGCTGTTACCCGTCTGAAAAGACTGAAAAGAAGGTGACGGGCATAAAATACTGCGGCAGATGCACCGGCTGTGTCCACAATTGAAGCATCCTAAATAGCGCAACCAAGTAGGTTTTTGTGATGGGCTGCGAAACAAACTAGGTGACAGACGTTGCCTAAGCGTTGGGGCCCTTCTAGCAATGCATTTAAAGCCACCAGAAAAACAACTGGATAAAAGGGGATCAGAGGTGAGTATAGGCAAACATTTCTTGAGAATAGCCGATATCTGAGAAAACTCCACAGAATACGGAGTGGAAAAAATTAATGGTGACTTAGAGGAAAAATCAGAAACCATATTGGAACGCTTAACCAGTAAACTTTCCCGTGTTCTTTTTAGTGCTATGTTTTTAGCAGGTTTCAGGCTCCAATTAGGGTACTGTCTGTACCTAAGTCTCTCCTCTATTTTGACACTTTCTTTTAAGAAATCCTGCGTGTCCCCAAATTACTCTGGATCACAACTTTCACCCCCAGGAATAAATTTTTTTAGTATGCCCCACGTGAAACGAGGGCATGCAAAATGGTATTTCCTGCAGAACTTTTTCTGAAATGTTACGACACGCAATTTGACCACATGGCAATTTAAATCAGATATTCCATAGCTAACAGAAAATGAGGCAGAAAAACAAATTTAAACATAAAGAATTTTTTGAAATGTAATCGACACATTTCGAACGCCTGCCACATCACCCCCCCCCCCCCATATCATCAAGAGGTTATCGATGTAGCGACCGTACCAAATGATGTCAGAACCAAAAGGATTAGCGTCTAAAAAAAGAAAAAAAAATTCCCACCATGCCATATAATTATTTGCGATGGAAGGAGAAAACTTGGCTCCCATTGGGACACCCGAGATCTGTAAATAAAAAACATCCTCAAATTTGAAAAAATTATGCTTCAAAAGGTATAGCAAAGAATCAAGCAGAAATTCCTTAAATACATCCTCAAAATCACTATGTTTCCAAAAACCAACTCAGTGCTGCAACAGCGCCATCATGGTGTATAACTGTATATAAGGATTGTACATCCGCAGTAATCCAAGAAAATGTATCACTCCATGAAAAATCTTTGAAAGCCACAAGAACATCAGTGGAGTCCTGTAAAAAAACAGGAATAGACTTAATAAGGGGTTGCAGAAAGCTATCTAACCATCCAGACAGGTTCTAATTCAAGGAACCAATACCTGCAACTATTGGACGTAATAGTGGTGGAAAGCCTGGTTTATGCATCTTCGGAAGTGAATGAAAAATAGCTACAATAGGTGTAACTGGAACCCTAAAATCTTTTTGTTTTTTGGTAAAAAAAAAAACCCATATTAAAGCCCTCAGTAATCACTTTGGTCAGGGAGGACGTGAAGGGAGCGGTAGGATCAGAAGTAAGTACTCTATAGGTGTGTATATCAGATAACAGGGCAAGATTGCCTATTCTATAAACCTCACGATCCAAAACCACCACTCCCCCACCCTTGTCCGCCTGCTGTATGACAATGTCATGCAAATTTTCCAGTTCTAAAAATGCTGCCTTTTCCTCAATAGATAAATTACTGGAGGTATAATTTTGGGAGTTAGATAACCGAATTAAAGCTTCCTCAACTTCCTCAAGGGAGGGTGTACGTGACTGAATGGGATAGAAAAATTTATTTTTGATGTTAAATTCAGATGTAGAAACTATACCAGAAGTAGCACAATATCCTTCACTTTCTAAAGACTGTAAATTTGAGATGGCTGAAAGTTCAGGAAATGAAAAAGAATACTGGGGAGTGCTAGAATTACGTTTTACTGGACAATGCATTGAAACATCATTACCAGATACCGGTGAAACATTATCACAGACCTCAAAATGGCGACGTATAGTAACATCCCTCGCAAATTTATTGACATCTAACAAAGTGCGGTAAAGGTCAAAATGGTAAGTAGGTGAAAAAGAAAGTCCACGAGAAAGAACATTCAACTGTGCACATGACAAAATTTTTGCAGATAAATTGAAAACCTGTACATTGTCAGATGCTATTTGTTCTTCTGTCGTCTGGGATAACGCTGTGGATCTGCGGTGTTTCTGCCCGCCTCTGCGTTTTTTGCATTCCTCTGTTTGCTTTTGGAAACCGTACCGCTGGCTGCAGGTGCACCTGTGTCCATAGCTTCTGAAGGTGTATCCGACAAGTCAACCTCAGTAGAGCTGAAGTTAACCCGATTATTGCGTTGTGAAAGTCTCCTGCCATTTTTAAGGATAGATCGAGGTGCACCGGAGCCCATACGCTCAGTCGACCAGGTATATACCTGACCCATCCTATAGTCTTGCAGGTCACGTATGAACTTGATTTGTTTTGTATCCTTGATGATATTTTCAAGTTTCTCAAGATTATTTTTCATTTAATTAGTGTCCATGATTTTAAACTCTTGGAGATCCTGATAAGGAACAATGGCATCCTGTAATGACCTGATTCTCTCTCGTATGTCACAAAGTGCAGTCTCTTCATGAGAAACAATAAGCTTAAGGGAGCATTCACTTAGGACCTTTTCCCATTCACATTTAAACTTATCCGAGTAGCTAGAGGTAGAGAATTTACGTAAGCGCAGGCCACGTGGGATCATGTCCTTATCGATATAATTGTTTACCGTGGTAAGATCCCACCAAGTTTTAAGCTCCATGGTCATGTATTTCTCCAATTGTGCCATATGGATTTTAATTTCCACTGTGTCCTGAATGTCTTTGGTAGTGCTATTGAAGATTTTTTGTGATTTTGTCCACACAGAATTGACAATCCTCAAATTATTGGCACAAAAAATTTTGCTATTTTCAATAGATGCTGTGGCAACTTCATTTTCAGCCCCAGATACAATAGCACTATCCAATACTTCACTCTCCATGATATATAAGTGGATATAACTTGAGAAGCCGGGAGCACGGTAAACGGCAACACAGAAAAAGTGAAAAAACCAGCTCTCCGATAGCAGACAAAGCCAGCACGGACCACACGGCTCATGTGAAGATCCAATATGCAAAGGAAAAATGTCCAGCTGTGCATGAATTAAAGTATAATCCAAGTTTTATTCGGAGAGGAGTACAAAGACAAGAAAAGCAGATAAATCTAACGCGTTTCAGGCCCAGTACATGTTGGCCCTTAGTCGTAGCATGGTAACACAACAGCACACGGTCACTTATATAATCATGTTAATTAATCAACAGGTGTTAAAATCAGTAAGCGTGTAAATGTCACAATGGACAACATTATTTACAAAAAGCAGAAGGAACAATCAAATAAATCATATTAATAATGCAATATTAGATCCTGCCTGCTATTTAAACCAAATGGCACCCTTGTTTTTAGAGTAAAGATCCAAAAGGATTCACGATTTAAGAGCCTACGTCTACAATCCCCTTCCCTCTCTGGTACATTAACCCTTTCAATGGCTTGTACCGAAAGGGTCTCTATATTACCCCATGTTGAACAATGCAATGCTGGGACACAGCTGATGACCAATGCATAATCGCGGCTTTGGCATCAGAGAGGTGCCTTCTAATGCGGTCCTTCAGTTTGCAAGTGGTGCAACCAACATATTGGACACGACATTGTAAACAAGAGACAAGATAAACGACAAACTGAGTATTGCAGTTGATATACTACTTAAGCGTGTAGCTGTTACCCGTCTGAAAAGACCGAAAAGAAGGCGACTGGCATAAAATACCGCAGCAGATGCACCGGCTGTGTCCACACTTGAAGCATCCTAAATAACGCAACCAAGTAGGTTTTTGTATTTACAGATCTCGGGTGTCCCAATGGGAGCCAAGTTTGCTCCTTCCATCGCAAATATTTAGATGGCATGGTGGGAATGTTTTTTTCTTTTTTCAGACTCTAATCCTTTTGGTTCTGACATCATTTGGTACGGTCGCTACATCGATGACCTCTTGATGGTATGGGAGGGGGAGGGGGTGATGTGGCGGCCGTACCGAATGTTTCAGACTTTTTCAACAATAATTCTTTATGTTTAAAATTAGTTTTTCACCATCATTTTTCTTCTATTAATTTCTGGATTTCTGAATTTCGGTTTTTGGTTCAAATTCTTTTCTTTTACTTTTTCAAAAAAAGTTTGGGGGGAATCCCCTTTTTGTTTGGCCTCGTGTCACGCTAGGAATATTTTAAAAATATTCTGGGGGTGAAATTTGCGATCCAGACGTAACTGTTCGGACACGGGATTTCTTAAAAAAAAGTGCAAAATTTGGGAGAGACTTGGGACAGAAGTCCCCTAATTGGACCTAAAACTTCTAAAAAATAGCACTAAAAAGAAAACGGAAAAAGTTTATTTTTTAGGTTCCCAAATATGGTTTTTTGATTTTTCTCTAAGCCCTTTTAAATTTTTCCACCCCGTATTTGTGGGTTTCTCGATATGGGCATTCTCAAAAAAATTTTTGCCTATCTCGCCTCTGATCCCTGTTTTTCTGGTGGTTTTAAAGCATTGCTGAAGTGCCCAACGCTTAGGCAACGATTAAAATGAGGTGTGCTGTTGTGTTACCTTGCTAAGGGCCCCAAAATGTTGGGGTTTTAAAACCCTTTTAGTATCTGCTTTTTGTCTTTTTACCCTCTCCAAAAAAAGGGTTTTTCTTTAATTCAAGCACGCTGGACATTTTTTCCTTTTCATCTTGTATACGTGTACCTGCAGAAAACATAAACAGTAATTAAAGTAGGTAAAACAAAAAAATAAACCCAAAAAACAAAAGTGCAATTTACATTTTTCCTCTTCATCTCATAAAAAATTGGGGTGGAGGGAGGAGAGCGATCGGGGACAGACGCTAACATGTTTTTCTTTGTCCCCATTTAAAATGAATTTTCTTCTATTTGACAATCTCTTTAAGTAGAAATGATTTTACGGGGGACACTAAACCGCAATCATCCATCATGACAAGTAGCGAACCTATTGTTAAAAACTAGTGGTCCACAACGATGGTCGAGGTAGGAGGCCCAAGTTGAAGTTTTGCACCAGGGCCCACAAGCCTTAAGCTACGCCCCTGGTGATATCATCATCAGTAAGGTGACCAGATGTCCCTCTTTAAGCAGGACAATCCCGTTTTTGTTACCTGCATCCCGCTTCACTGGCAATGTCCTGGCGGGACGCCCAATGTCCCACTTTGATTGGGACATTGCCAGTACGTTGTCGGTTTCCAAGCCGCTACCATGGGCCAAGCAACGGCGACGATCCTTTCAACTGGATGCATCTTCTCTAAAAGCGCATACAAATGAAAATGCTATTGCTCCGCAGAGTATGGGCACTCTCTGAAGGCTGCAGTCTTCCAGAGTATCCAGCACAGGCGGCGTGAGTGTCATGTCTGATGACGTCATGCCGCCTGTGCCGGGAAGATGCAAACACAACACAATATCAGCAGCACTCTACAAGCATTATAAAACAGTCAAAGGGGACACAGGAATTTTTTGGAAAGCATTTCTGCTACTTATATGGAATATATGAAAATTTTGAGGTTCTTAGTGTACATTTTTGATCAAAACTGTAAATGCCCATCAACGGCAAGGTGACCTCAATCTAGATGGGAACCTAATCTACATGGTACCTCTGTTGGTGTCTGTTCAGACCTCCACATTTCAGGGAGAGAAGATTCCAGCTACAACCTGATATGATAAAGAAACCTGTGCAGATGGGTGGAGGGCAAAAACCAAGATGGGGGCGAACCACTTCCCCATGCAAACAGTCTAAAAACAAAATATGGTCAGCACATCCATTTTGAAAAATAAGTTTATATGCACTATATAAAATGACTCATATGTATGTTCTTGTTACTTTCTGACATGAAATCAGAATAAACCTTATCCGTTTTAGGTCAGTTAGGATAACCAAAATTATTTATATTTGCCAATTGCCGAATAATGAGAGAGATGGAATTTTTTAAGGCATTTTTATTACTTTCTGAAAAGTCAAAAGTTTATATATAGTACACTAGGAATACTATGCCTTTAAACAATTTGGGACAGCCCAAATAATGATGTCATGTCTTTGGAAGCTTCTGATAGGTTGATTGACAACATCTGAGTTAATTAGAGAAACACCTGTGGATGTATTTTATATGCACACCAGAAACACACTGATTCTGTGTGTAACATCATGGTAAAGTCTAAAGAAATCAGCCAAGATATCAGGAAAATAATTGTGGATTTGCACAAGTCTGGAACATCCTTGGGTGCAATTTCCAGATGCCTGAAGGTGTCTCGTTCATCTGTACAAACAATTATATGCAAGTAAAGCCAAGGTGGGAATCTCCAGTCATCATACAATTCAGGAAGGAGACGGGCTCTGTGTTTCAGAGATGAACGTGCTTTGGTCTCACATGTGCATATCAACCCAAGAACAATAGCAAAATACCTTGTGAAGATGTAAGCGGAAGCTAGTATGATTGTGTCATTATCTACAATGAAACAAGCACCGTATCAAGATGGGCTGAAAGGCCACTCTACCAGGAAGAAGCCATTACTCCAAAAGAAACATATAAAAGTCAGATTAATGTTTGCAAATGCACACAGGAACAAAGACCTACATTTTTGGAAAATACATCCACAGGTTTGTATCCAATTAACTCAGATGTTGCCAATAAACCTATCAGAAGCTTCCAAAGACATGACATCACATGTCCCAAATTGTTTAAAGACATAGTAATCCTAGTTTATGTAAACTTTTGACTTTGCAGAAAGTAATAAAAATGCCTTAAAAAATTCTCTCTCTCATTATTCTGGCATTTGGCAAATATAAATAATTTTGATAATCCTAAATGACCTAAAACGGGTAAGGTTAATTATGATTTCATGACAGATAGTGAGGAAAACATGCATATGTGTCTTTTTATATAGTGTATATAAACTTCTGGTTTTAACTGTAGGTGCAGTCCCCTTTGTCTGTTTTTTAGTGCTTGTAGAGTGCTGCTAATATTGTTTTGTGTTTGCATTGGTTATGGCTGCCACACCAGCGTGCACCTAGATACTTATTCTTCAAAATGGATGTGCTGACCATATTTTGTTTTTTTGTGCCGTGAAGATGACAGCGGGAAGACAGCAGCGATCCCCTCAGGTGAGCGGGGGAGAGAGGTGAGTACCGTTACTTTTTTACTTTTTAACGCTGACCTGGAAACCCTGCCTTTACCTGCCTATGGGGGACATTTACCTTCCTATACCTGCCTATGGGTGACATTTACCTGCCTTTATTTGCCTATGGGGACGTTTACCTGCCTATACCTGCCTATGGGGGACATTTACCTGCTTTTACCGGCCTATGGGGGACATTTACCTGCCTATACCTGCCTATAGGTGTCATTTACCTGCCTTTATCTGCCTATGGGGACATTTACCTGCCTATACCTGCCTATGGGGGACTTTTACCTGCCTTTACCTGCCTATGGGGGACATTTACCTGCCTTTACCTGCCTATGGGGGACATTTACCTACCTATACCTACCTATGGGTGACATTTACCTGCGTTTATCTGCCTATGGGGACATTTACCGGCCTTTACCTGCCTATGGGGACATTTACCTGTCTTTAACTGGCTATGGGGGACATTTGCCTGCCTATACCTGCCTATGGAGGACATTTACCTGCTTAAACTTGCCTATGGGGGACATTTACCTGCCTTTACCTTGCTATGGGGGACATTTACCTGCCTATGGGGAACATTGACTTGCCTATAGCTGCCTATGGGGGACATTTACCTGCCTTTACCTTCTTATAAGGGACATTTACCTGCCTTTACTTGCCTATGGGGGACATTTACCTGCTTAAACCTGCCTATGGGGGACATTTACCTGCTTTTACCTGCCTATGGGGGACATTTAAATGTCTATGTGGAACTACACTGCCTATGAGGACCTATATTTCCTATGGGGGAAATGTACTTACCTATGGGAGCCTATACTGCCTATGGAGGACATTTTCCTCATTATGGGGTATCTTTACTGCCTATTAGGGACCTATTCCTGACTATACTGACTGTGGGGGACATATGCTTGCCTATACTGATTATGGGGGACCTATACCTGCATTTATTGACTTTGGGAGACCTATACCTGCCTACCCTACACACAATGGGGGACATATACCTGCCTACCCTACAGACTATGGGGGATCTATACCTGTCTTCCATACAGACTAATATGGGGGACATATACCTGCCTACCATACAGACTATGGGGGACCTATACCTGTCTACCCTACGGACTATGGGGGACCTATAACTGCCTACCCTACAGACTATGGGGGACCTACGTATAACTGCCTACCATACAGAATAATATGGGAGACATATACCTGACTACAGAATACTATGGGTGATATTTACATTCCTACAGACTATGGGAGACATTTGCCTGCCTACAGAATATGGAGGGACATATACCTGACTACAGAATAATATGGGAGCCCTAGGTACCTATAACCTGCTGGGGGGACATACATACCTACCTACTTTATTGGCACCTATATAGGAACGATGGGTGACTCCCAATCGCCAACAACAGGCATCCGACTTTCCTATGATAGGAAAGTGGGTCACCAAGCTTTTCTATATAGATCCCCATTGCGGGTATATAACCCCCAGTAGATAGGTAGATATATAGGTGTTGGAAAAATGAGGATTCTAAAATATTTGTGTGGCAAGTTCTACAGTGCAATTTTTGGGCCATATTCACAACTCAATGGCTGGACTAGACTGAACCCAGTAGCAGGCAGCTCTAGCCTATATGCTACCTGTGAAAAATGAACAGGTGCAGCTAATTGCTGAGCAGCAGCTCACATACCCCACTGCTAGGGGAACAATTAAATGATAAAAACTGCACATAAATTTAATATCTGTTCACACCAGCTTGCAGAAAAACCACAGTATAATGCATGGGTAGATTGCACAAATGCAAAAATACCAATAAAACAACCACTCACATACTCTCAATGCATGAAAGGGGTGGTTGCTGATACTACAATTGCATATAAATAAGGTGATACAGAAGGGTGCCATAAATACATATACGTATGGTACACCATGCTGGCTTACAACCTATTAGTGACACCCATACTATTAGATTAGGTGGGCTGCCCAGCACTTTCTGGGTGTCCAACACAAAACACAGAAACTGGCACTGTTGGGCAGATAAAAAATATGACATACTGGAAAAATGTTAAATATAAGGTATTAGTTGGTACAGGGGCCCCAATACGCAAGCTTGCAGCCGGTGTCAACGGTCCTCATGTCTTGCGAGTCCCTACACTAACAATTTACAAAAAAATTCTACAGGATTGAGTCATGGCTTGAAGAAGATGGTCTGGGCCGGATGGATAAGTAGAAGGAAAGTAAACGACTGATCAGAAAAGACATCACCTGTGAGTCCTTAAATGTAACTGCACCGTAATCAGTTATGTGTCTGCAGAAGCTGTGTACACTGGTATCTACCACTATATGGTCACTGTATGGTGGTATGATTGGTTTTAGTGTAATGGTTTAGGTTCAGCCACAGTTTGGTAGCATCTCTCAGCTCTCCTAGATGCTGAATATGTGAACCAACATCCAGGAAAGCTTGGTGATTGTAAACCCCTCAATTGGCATTCTTCCAGAGCCATTACACAGTAGTTGGGTGTAGTGGGCGTGGTATTTTGTGAAAGGGCATGGCTTGTTATAAAGAGGGAGTGGTCTATGCAAATTTTTAGTGCCAGTGCATGTCCCTCTTTCACTCCAAAAATTTCTAGTCAGTTTAATCATTGGTCATACCAGCACCAGAGCTCAGCGCTGGAATGCAGCTTTTGGTAAAATGTCTTCATTTTTTCATTTCAGCTCCTCCCAAGTCCACTTTTCCTTTTACAACTGGACAACCCCAAAGAAGATGCATTACTATGGAAAAAACTGTTCAGACTGTTTTTCTGTATTTTTAATAACCTATAATATGAGGATAATACAATGATTTTAAAGTGTAAACACTTATTCAAGAATTGCTTTTTTTGTTCACCATGGCTCCCCAAAAAATCATATGTAAAGTGAAAAAATTTAAAAAGTGATAGCTTTCAGACTCTGGTGACACAATTCTTTTAAGTATTTTAACTGCACAAAAGTAGTAAAACATAAAAAGTAAATTTAATTTGGTATTGCAATAATTTTGCTGACCTGTGAAATCAAGATAACACATAATTTAGGAAATGGCTCAAAATCTTAAATCTTGACTTTTTTTTACATTCTCTGCTGAAAAGAGTTAATAAAGTTAATCAAAAAGTTAAATGTCACCCAAACTGGTGGCTCTGAAAATCATAACTCATCCTGCAACAAAACAAGCCCTTCTACGGCTATGAGGATGGAATGGTAAAAAAAAAGTTCTGGCTTTAAGAATGCGAATATAAAAAAGGAAAGCAGGCTACATTTGCGATGTAACGTTTTATATTTTGGAGAGATAACCGAAAAGTAAAATAGGGCCATATGTATGAAAACTGTCTAGGTTGTTTCAGAGCCCGATATGAAATGCGAGGGGTGCTCTGATTGGTTGCTCTGGGCAACAAAGAGAGTTTTAGACCTAGACAGTTTTCACACATGTGGCCTGAAGAGTCAAACCAAATGAACAAATAGTTAAAAAAGTGAGGTCTTTGCCCATGAAGACTGACAATTGAAATGGAGGAAGATATTGTGGCTGTGACATAATAAACCTCCTTTTTCAGAATGCTGCTGTGTGGGATGACTACCTAGTAGAGTGAAGATCTAGGGCATAGTAATGTTCTACTTGAAAATATTACATTAAATTCTTTCCTCTGGTTTTACCTTGGGTTACGTAGAGTTACTATGGCAATTGTGCCAAAATTTTGCGCAGTCCGCTGCAGTGTTGATGCTTTACTTCCCATTTATTATGTGTTTTAGACACTTTTTAGGCTCTTTTTCAACTCATCCAACAAGGATACGTAGCTTCAAGGCAATGGGGTTTAGCTTATAATGTGTCAACATTTTGATTTAATTATTGGTGGGACAAAGAAAGATAATATCTAAAGTTGCATCAATTTTATCACACAGAATGAGCTGCAGTGATAAATTTGGTGCAGTTTTAGAATGTCTACTCTAAGTTTACACTAGTATTGCTAAATCTGCCTCAGTGTATTTAGCCTTGAGTACTTACTACGTTAGCAGGAAATTGTGTTTTTAATACTTTCTTATGGCTTGAGAAAGTGACTAATGTTTTTGCTGAATCATTCCTTTTCTCCTTTCTGTGCCTCAGGTAGAAACGATAGTATCAGTTCAGTTGTGATTATCAGATGTGAACTACAAAGGGATGTAATGAAACTTTGCTGAACAATGTGGTAGTCAGTTTAATTTAGGTGATTAGTAATTATGAGAAAGAGAGAGAAAGAGAGAAAGTGGGAATGAAGATTGTCTTCATCATGTAATATTTTTTGTTCTAGTATTACAGAGCTGTGAACTGAATACTAACTTTAGATTTAGGGCTTGTTCACACGGCGTTATAACTCCATGTTCACATCCGCTTTTTAGATCCGTCTCGGGGACCGACAGAACGGACCCAGAGACGGATCTAACAATTAACAGTGAGATTACCACTGTGGGCTATGAGGAACACACAGTGACGTTCACATGAGAGATCGCCGCTGTGTGTTCTCCTCTTGCCTGTCGGCTCCGTCTTTGAAAGAATTGACATGTAATTCTTTCAAAGACGGAGCCGGGGAACACGCAGCGGCGATCTCTCTTGTGAACACCGCTGCGTGTTCCTCATAGCCCGTAGTGATAATCTCACTGCTAATTGTTAGATCCGTCTCTGGGTCCGTTCAGTTGGTCCCCGAGACGGATCTAAAAAGCAGATGTAACTCCGTGTGAACAAGCCCTTAGTTTACTGTATTGATGAACAGAAAAGAACTTCAAATTGGTTGACTATGATATGTCTTCCTACTCTACTACGGATCTTGGTATACCATGCTTTAAGGGTCGTAGCTTTGCCCTTACTGGCAATTTGCTTTGCCAGGCTGATTTCTGATAGCCAGGTTCTAGGCTGCTGTGGCCTACATGAATAAGGTGGCGTGATGTAGTGAAGTCATCATGCTGCCTGTGTCACTGCATGTTTTAGACTGCAAATCTATTGTACCCTGATTTAGACTAGCGGCCTTTGAGATGCCAGGAGTAGCGTCCCAGGGCAGGATGCATGATAACATCACGCTGTCTGTTCTGGACACAAACTTAAGTAGGAAACTGTTTGAAGGCAAACGGGGAGAGGCATTATTTATTTATTTTATTTTAATGGGGGACCTATATACCTACCTACATGGTTGACCTATATAGCTACCTAATAGTGCTATGATATACCTATCTATCTAATGGATGCATATATACCTACTTACATGCTGAGTGGGCCTATATATCTACATACCTACCAAGATGGCCTACTTGCCTACTACCTACTAGAAGGCCTGTACACCTTCCTACCTCCTTTGCAGACATATATACTTATTTACTGGGGGCCTATATGCCTACCTACTTTGGGGGCCTATATACCTAACTACTTGAGGGAGCTGCATACCTAACTGCTGTCAGTAGAAAGAAAAAAACAAGAAAGAAAAGAGACAATGAATCATGAATAGGATGCCGTGAAAAGAGGAGAATATACTTATAAATGTGCAGTGTTGTAAAACTGAATAGTTGTGACCTTATAATGTGTGAGTTCGTGATGTATATAAATCACAGCGGAGATCAGTGGATGTAGATAAATCCCTGGAAACCGCATATACATGAATGGGGAAAGGGCGACCAATAGGAGAAGGGCGGGTAATACAAATGCGCCAATCGTGAGGCTTATAGGGTTTGAAAATATGTGGCGCTCAAATCTCTAGGATGAAAGGCGCCAAGAAAATTTCATATTACTAATAAAAAACGTGATTGGTTGAACTGTAGTGTCAGCAGAAGAATAAACCAATGAACAGTGGAGAATATGGAAGCGGTAGTTTTAAACCGGCCAATAGGGGCTAGAAAAATAGGGAGAAGTATGATTGGTAGTACAGATAGCGGGAAGTATAAGTGGACCAATCACAGGAGGAGCTACTTCTCTATGGAGAAATGCATGTGAAAATACAAAATGCTGTGATTGGTGTGCAGATTGCGGGAGATATCAATGGACCAATCACGAGAGGAGCTACTTCTCTATGGAGAAATGCATGTAAAAAATCTGACTGTGGAGAATGTTGTGATTGGTTAATTAAATCGCGGGAGGTATGAGTGAGCCAATCACGGTAGGAGCTACTTCTCTATGGAGAAATGCATGTAGAAAATCGGATTATAGGAAGTACTGTGATTGGTTGTTTAAATCGCGGGAGGTATGAGTGAACCAATCACAGGAGGAGCTACTTCTCTATGGAGAAATGCATGTGAAAAATCGCCCTCTTATAACTATAAGGGGGAACTCAGGGTCTAATTTAGACTAGTGCAGATGTGTTCTTATAAGGACTATACTTAATAAAAATGTGTTCCTTTTCTTATATATAACTCGGGAACAACTAAGAATACATAGAATACTGTGATTGGTGGTGTGAGCCGCACGAAGTATAAATAGGTCGATCGCAGAAGGAGCAACTTTTCTATAGCGAAATGCATATGAAAAATTATTTTAGGTGGAGAATGAAACTCCCGATCGCAATTAAACTGGTAACAAGTAAACAGTTATCCTAAATAAATACATAACAGATGATCTGGAATTACTGGATATTAATGAATAAAACTCCCAGTTTCAGTTAGACTGGCACAAATCTAAATAATATTATTAAAAAACATATAAATGTTCCTAAACCACAAATAGTAAATAAAATAGCTCGAAAACAAGTATCACTTATAGAATAGTGTGTCTTTACAAAGAAATCGCACATGTATATCGCACTGAAGCCCTATGATGGCTAAAGAGATCATGATTACTATAGTTGCGTGGAGTCTCAGTGAGCCACTATTTTATCCTAGAAATTTGAGCGCCGCATATTTTCAAACTGTATAAACCTCACGATTGGCGCGTTTGTATTACCCGCCCCTCTCCTATTTGTCGCCCTGTCTCCATTCATGTATATGGGGTTTTCAGGGATTTATCTACATCCACTGATTCTCGCCGTGATTTATCTACATTCACCGGGCCACATTATTATAAATTCACAACTATTTCGTTTTAAAACACTGTACATATATAAGTATATTCTCCTCTTTCACGGCATCCTATTCACGATTAAATGTCTCTTTTCTTTCTTGTTTTTTTCTTTTACTGACAGCTCTTCTTCCCGTGTTTTGATTGTTTACCTCATTTTCCCAAATGTTCTTTGATCTTCCCAGTAGCATCACTGATCACCCGTATCTCCACGTCATCCACTTAAACCCCTTTTTGAACTAATTTATAGTCTATTTTACTGTTATTATATACTTGTTTCAGCTCGATGTATTGTATACTTCGGGATGAAGGCGGGAGCTCGCGCGAAACGCGTCAAGTTTTATTGTTTGTTTTTAATTTTGCAAGGGTAATCCCCCCTGCATTTTAAAAATAAAAGCTTTTTTATCTAAAACCCTTTAGCTGGGCTTTTTTTACTTTGCACGTGCGCCGGGTCCATTTTTCTTTTTCCTATTGGCGTCTATCTCCCCCCGGAAACGGAGCGGAGCTTCAGTGACACGGCTGCCTTATAAGGGCTGCGGAATATAAATAGCCCTGTAAGCGCATATGATTTGTTGTGCCTCTAAGTAATAGCCGCAACACTCGAAGGTGAGAGTCTACTCTTATTCTCCACTACAGTTTATTATTTACGGTATTAATACACTTATTGTGCGCCCCTCTTTTTCTTTTTTCCTTGCATTATGTGTGTATGTATATATATATATATATATATATATATATATTATTATTATGGCTGACAATATTAATTAATAATTAATTATGTGAAAATATATATATATTATATATATATATATTTTAAAATATTTATTATATATATAGTTTATATATATTTTATATATTTATATATATATATATATATATACATATATATATACATTACACAAACATACATACACACACCAGTGATCCCTGCATCAGGTTTTTCAGTTAACTTTTCATTATATTCCGTAAAGATATATTTATATAAAATCATAATTCAGTGAAGTTATCATCATATAAATTGTAATTTTTCATCCACAACTTGGCATATTCAGTGGTGATATAATAATTACGAGTGAGAGTAGAATTTTAGTTTCTCTGCTAAAGCTGAGGTGATATTTATCTACATACATAATTTGCTAATTAAATATGTAACTTTGCTGGAGAAAGAATTTAGGAATATTATTTAACATATTCATATGGTAAGAGAGAGGATTATGTAATGTGATTACTGTCTCACACATTGATTTCTATTAGTCATAATAAATTTTGAAATAGACATAGGTCTTAGAAGGTCTTTTACTTCCCTCTAGTGGTCACTTTCAGTATATTTTATACTATCTATGGTAAACATTAGGGGCCACATGTATGAAGCGCCCCTTTCATTTCATATAGTGCTCTGGAAAAATGAGAGGGGTGTTTTGATTGGTTGCCATGGGGAACAAAATGTTTTAGACCTAGACAGTTTTCATACATGTGGCCCTAGGAGGCCAACAAAACTGACTTTCAAAGCAATATACAAAAAGAAAACCTACATATACATATGTTAGGTCCCATTCAAATTATACTTTTGGCCTCCATCAGTGGTATTCACCTTTGAAAAGGATATCTGAAGTATATCGTGGTAGAGCTATAGAAATCTACCATATAGGGTAAACATAGTGGCCCTCATTTACTAATATATTTGCACCAAAGAGTCTTAATATGCACCTAATAGTGGTACATTTTTGGTTTAGTATGTCGCAGCATGTCTCAGACACATTTATTATGGGCTTAAAACACTTTGTCCGACGCAATTTTCAACAGTAGAATCTTACGAGTAAATTTTTTCTCGTCTTGTTGACATACCCTATGTTTCCTTCATAGTCTGAATATATATGCTTTATGTGTCAGATACAAGCGTGGGAATAACCTTTTCAAGGTACTCTGGTGGATACCACTGGTGCAGCCTAAAAACAGGATGCTAATTGTTTTTTTTATATTTTGTTATGTTTTGCTTTTGTTTGTTTTTTTAATTTTAAACATAACTTGTGACATCTCCTGACATTTCTATTTTAGTAAATTCTTGTGTTCTCTGCGAAATAACAATTCTGGAGCCTCTTCTCTTATACCTCTGTGCTGTGCTGTTTCTCTGTTATTTCTTCTAGAAATGCATTATTGAATCAGTCAACTGGGTGTTACCATTGCAATTTTTAAAGGGGTATGTCCCTGCACACAGTGATTCTCTAAGCACTTAGTGGACAATGTCAGAGTGCCGTCTGATCTGTGTAATAAATTCATTTTAGGGTTCGGTCTGGAATCTAAATTAATTTTGGAGATTGGTCTGTGGTCTGATTAATTTAGGGCTCTAATTAATTTAAGAGGTCTGCAATTTACATCTTACTGTATATAGTTAATAGTGTGGATGTGTATGGAACTATTGTCCAAGAATGCTCTGAATCTTTGTGAGGTCATGCTGGGAGTTGAATTTTTACAGTCATGCCAACAGTTTTATACCTTGATTCAGCCAACAAGGGTGCACTCACAAGAGGACCTATTACCACTACACAAAACTTTATAGAAGATGAAATTCTAAGACTATTCACAAATACAGTGGGGAAAAAAGTATTTAGTCAGCCATCAATTGTGCAAGTTCTCCCACTTAAAAAGATGAGAGAGGCCTGTAATTGACATCATAGGTAGACTTCAACTATGAGAAAACAAATCCAGAAAATCACATTGTATGATTTGGAAATAATTTATTTGCAAATTGTGGTGAAAAATAAGTATTTGGTCAATAACAAAAGTTCATCTCAATACTTTGTTCTATATCCTTTGTTGGCAATGACAGAGGTCAAATGTTTTCTGTAAGTCTTCACAAGGTTGGCACACACTGTTGCTGGTATGTTGGCCCATTCCTCCATGCAGATCTCCTCTAGAGCAGTGATGTTTTGGGGCTGTCGCTGGGCAACACGGACTTTCCACTACCTTCAAAGATTTTCTATGGGGTTGAGATCTGGAGACTGGATAGGCCCCTCCAGGACCTTGAAATGCTTCTTGCAAAGCCACTCCATCGTTGCCCTGGCGATGTGCTTGGGATCATTGTTATGCTGAAAGACCCAGCCACGTTTCATCTTCATGAGGGAAGGAGGTTTGCATTCAAAATCTCACAATACATGGCCCCATTCATTCTTTTATGTACACGGATCAGTTGTCCAGGTCTCTTTGCAGAGAAACAGCCCCAAAGCATGATGTTGTCACCCCCATGCTTCCAGGTAGGTATGGGGTTCTTTGGATGCAACTCAGCATTATCTCTCTTCAAGCAAGACGAGTTGTGTTTCTACCAAACAGTTCTACTTTGGTTTAATTTGACCATGTGACATTCTCCCAATACTTTTCTGGAGTGAGTGCCGGCTGCTAATTTAATCAAGTTAAAATCACCCTATTTTAGACATTTTACAAATAAGAAACATAAAATTATAAAAAATCTACACATAATTATTATCGCCTCATTCATAAATGTCAAATCTATTAGAAGAAAAAAAAATCAAAATTCCAAAATTGAGGATTTTGGTCATTTCACGTCCACTAAAAATTAAAACAAAAGTGATCAAAAAAGTTGCATGCATTCCAAACTGGTACCACTAAATAGTACACTTCAGCCCACAAAAAAATGCACTCTTACTAAAGTATGTAGGTAGAAGTACAAAAATGTAATTGGCCACAGAAAATCGCGCTGTGGCAAAAATTTCAAAAATAGAAAATGTTTAGATTTTTTGATGGTATCAAAACATAATGAAAACTGTACATGTTTGTTATTGCTGGATTCATATCAACCTGTAGAATACAGATACAAACAAAACTCTCGCAAGTGCGTTCTTTTTTCACATTTTGCCCCACTTAGAATTTTTCTGCGATTTCCCAGTATATTCTATAGTATGGTGAATGGCACCATTAGAAAGTTCATCCTATCCCGCAAAATAAAAGCCCTCAAATATCTATGTAGATGAAAAAATAAAAAAGTTCTGGCTCTGGGAAGGCGGGGAGAGAAAAACGAATGTGACAAAAAATAGACCTCTGCATTAAAGGATTAATAGGGTAAACCTCCATAGGGTGGGGGTTTACTTTTGGGATCACTTAGGTAGGGTAAACCCATTTTTACCATTTAAAATCACAAGGAGCTCTACTTAGAGTATATATTTAATCAGAAGTGTCTACACAAAAGAGAATATTGATTTCCCTTTAGCCACTAGATCCTGGACCTGTGTGGAACTATTTGGCACTGGAGAAGTCTATATCTGATGAAGGTTACGTGTTATGTAGCACATTGAAAATTGAATGTATTCTGGATTGTCCTTAAATCCTGCAGCTCAGATTGTGAAACCCCTCTCCCCCTTCCTGAGCAATGGAATTTCTAGCCTGGGTCTGCAGAGACTCACCCCCAGCCCTTTGCCTGGTTAATTACTGAATTGTTTAGATAACAGGCGTCTTAAGCAATTTTATGGCACACTTTATAGATGCAGCTGTCCCGGATACCTGATAACCTTTGACCCCCCACAATAAAACTTTCATTGACCTGCCCCCCAGCAGAAGCGCAGTCCGTGATTGCCATCTCGTGGCAATAGTACGCAACAACCCTCAACAGTCAATCACGTGTCCGCCCACCTCATCATAAATTCAGCCAGTAAAAGAGTAGGCAAAAATGAGAGAGGAGGGGACAACTTAGACAGGTATAAGACACGAGGCCAGCCTCTAGTCTGTGTTCATAGCTTGGGGGTCAATCCTGGATTGATCTGTGTCCCATTGTCCATCCTTCCTCCGGGACCTGATCTGAAACATCTGTAAGTGTGAATTCTTCTCCTTTTCTCCCTTTTTATTTTAATAACTGATTGATGCGTATGCCATAGCCATGTTATTATATTCTGTTTATGTAAGCACTGAAAATCATTTTAAAATAAAGTTAGCCTTAATACGTAAGTTCTTGTTGCACGGATCCATTTCCTTGATGGAGTGTATTTTCTTTTTGTAGCTGCTGAGAGAGCAGAGACTTGAGCAAATTAAACGTGTTTTTAGAATATCTGATAGGAATAAAATTCCATCCGGCTGATTCCTTTTTGGATATTGTAGCAAGGTGGAGGCAGCGGGTATTTTTGGGGGGCTGGAACTGTCTTGTGGTACGATTTATGCTTGATTCGCTACCTGATTGAGAGGTGAGCGCAAGTGGAGATAAGTCTACCCCATTATAGTGGCCCCCAGTCACGTGCTGGTGAGCGTGTACGTGACATTACGTGAGTGATAATTGCCATTTTTTTTGTCCTGTATATTCATACAGTTATGTTGCCCTGATGTGATTTGGTTTCAGTGATATGTGCTGCCCTAAAAAAAGCAAAAAAACAACTTTGGTCATCTGATTCCCTGGGCTCCACACATAACTGTTGTCAGTGTGTGGAAGCATACAGAACCATCAAACAAATCACATAAACATACATGTCAAAGGTCGCAAACTTTGGGAGAGAGATTAAGAAAATATTATTTTTCACTGGAGATCACTGGAGATAAAGGAGTAAAGACAGATTTTGGGATAGCAGCTGCATAGACACAGAGTTAAAGGGGTTGTCTCACTACAAGGATTGCTTTTTATGTTAAAGATCATGTAAAAACAAGTCACTTTGCAATATGTGTCCATTAACAGTGTCCTACCTATTCTTGGATATCCTATCTTGTATGGGCTGCATCTGCTCCTCAGGTCACTATAGCTACAGACCTGTTCAATCTCTCATGATAGGCTGCAAGCACTCGTTGCTATAGCTACAGGCCTGGCTTTTACTGCAGCCTAGTAGAAGCCAGTAACCAACCCCTTGAATTCAAAGTGAAACGAAGAAAACAGGACTGAGGTAAGATGAATCAATGGTAGTGAGACAACCCCTTTAAATGGGGTTTAATTGAGTTTTCTGGTTGGATATGAAAGTTTGGATGTAGGGAGAGAGTCTTATGAGTTGGAATAAATTTCCAATGTGTGGGGGATGTGGAGGAGAAATACTAGAGACAGTTAGAAATGGGATTCATAGTTTTAACAACAAGCTCCCTGATACCTGTGGTATAGAGTGCTACAGGAAATTAATTCTTACGTAATCAATTACACCAAATGCCAACCTACAATAACTCCTGGAAATGTGTATAGTAAGAAACTGCAGCTCCAAGAATGGTCTGAACAATAGTTAGGATTTGATAGAAGCTGCTGTTTCACAAACAAGGATACCGCCCATCATTTCTATGTAGACCATACGGGGACAAAGTATTAACAGAACCTATCGAGAGGAAATCTAAATTCACAGATGACCTTTTCTTTGTAGTCATTTATTTTCATTTTTTTCCACTCCATTCAGCCTAGACCTCCTTAGCACCTACTTTCAGCTGTATCTCGCCTCTACAGAGTTTGCTGTCCAGAGTTCCTTGTGTCCTATGAATATACCAGTGTCTATTTCAGTTGTGTTTGGATGTCTTCGCTAATCTCTTCTTTTTATATATAGTGTATTTAGAGGAGTGACTGCACTCCACCCATCTACCCTAAGGTCCTTATAATAAGTGTGAATGGAGCCTGTTGTCATGAATGCATGGAGGCGTTAGCGCAAAGGAGAGGTAAAGCTTAATATAGAGACTAATCTGATGAGGCTACCTTGATGTCATAGGTGAGCATACTACATATTGTGTGCCCTGTTATCATTACTACCTACTGTGTCTCCTACAAGCAATACTATTAGAGATGGGCGAATTTCTAAAAAATTCGATTCGCCGATTTCGCCGAATATTCTGACAAAATTAGTTTTGGTCCGAATGACTTTGGGATGAATCGCGTTAAAAAACAGCTATTTCCAGGCTGCACAGAGCCTGCAGGACGCTGTATAACGTTGTGCCATGCTTAAATATGCAGAGGGAGCTTGGTTTGGTCTTCATATAATGTTGTGTTTTAGTATGACACGCATATGAATGCAGCCGCTATTAGAATCGCTTCACTCTAAAATTCCCACTTACTGGGGCAAAACTGACCAAAAAACTGAAGCGGGAATGTAGCCTGATAAAGTCATGGCAGCGACAGCTGGAAAACAAGCTGAGGGCTCAGGTGGCAACTTCAGCAGGCCACAGAGTGGCACAGTGAAAGAGTGTGGAGGTGACGGCCGCAGCCACAGCAGCATGAGGTCAGACAGTGGCACAATGACATTCTGGAGGTGGCAAAAACAGGAGTAGGCCACAAAGTGGCACAATGACACAGTGTGTAGGTCACGGCAGCAGCCACAGCAGCAGCATGAGGTCAGACAGTGGCATAATGACAGAGTGTGTAGGTCACGGCAGCAGCCACAGCAGCAGCATGAGGTCAGACAGTGGCACAATGACATTCTGGAGGTGGCAAAAACAGGAGTAGGCCACAGAGTGGCACAATGACAGAGTGTGGAGGTCCTGGCAGGAGCAACAGCAGCAGCATGAGGTCAGACAGTGGCACAATGACATTCTGGAGGTGGCAAAAACAGGAGTAGGCCACAGAGTGAGACAATGACAAAGTTTGGAGGTGACGGCAGCAGTCACAGCAGCATGAGGTCAGAAAATTGGCAAATGACAATTCGGGGAAAGGGGGCCAAAACGGTAGTGGGCCAAAAAAGTGGCACAATGCCCAACAGTGGGTGGGCCCACGGCAGCAGCTCCCACCTTTTCAGCATTGGGGTTTCCAACAGGGGCCAAAAAATTGACAGAGGGGAGTAGGTCAGGGCAGCAGCCCCCAAGCACCATGGGGGCCCAAAAAGTGGCAAAATGAAAATTCTGGAGGTGGAAAAAAACCAGGAGTGGGCCACAGAGGGGCAAAATGACACGTTTTAAAGGTCAGGGGGGCACAGCCACAGCAGCAGCATGGGGTTTCAAAACAGGGGAAACAAGGGAAAACTGGAGGTGGCCCAAAAAAACAGGGGTAGGCCCCCAAAGAGTGGCTCAATAAACAGAGTGTGGGATTTTCCGGGCCGGGGGCAACAGCAGCAGCAGGGAGATCAAACAGTGGACAATGACTTTTCTGGGGGTTTGGCCCCAAAAAACGGGAAAGAAGGCCCCCAAGAGGGGCCAAAATTTAAAAGAGAGTAAAAGGTTTGACGGCAGCACATAAACATGAGGTCAGAGAGTGGCACAATGACGGGTGTGGGTAAACCGCAGAAAGAAAAAACCCAGGGGGAGCCAAGCATAAAGGTCAGAGGTTCCCAATGCCCACATGGGGAATGTCAAAGGCCCCAAAGCAACAGAAACCCAGCGCTTTGGAGGTCCAGACAGTGGACAATGACAGAGTTTGGAGGTGTTTGGAAAAATACCAGCCCGGGTTTTAAAGTTTGGTTGGTGGCGGAGGGAAAAACCTGTCAAAAAAGGAAATTGTGTGGAAACCCAGAGGGGTGGCCCGAATAGAATAGGGGCCTGGGGGCAGGTAGTTTGAATCCAGACTCATTTCTAAAATTTTTTGTTTGAGGCGTCATTTGGTGATTTTAATTTGGACCCCTGGGGAAAATTGGTTTTTGTGGAAAATCCTGGTTGGTTTCCCCGCTTGATTTCCTCTTGACAAGGTAAACCGTTCCACACCCCCAGGGGGGAACAAGCGGGTTTTTTTCTGGGTAAAAAAGGGCCGAAACTGAACACCCACTCTGATGCCCCCCCACAAATGGCCGGGCGGGGGAAAACCCTTCTCCACTGCAAATTTCCGGGCAAGTTGGCGGCCCACCCCCATCCAGATTGGGGGGCGGGCCCCCAAGTAGTCCACGGGTTTTTCTAACGGGGGTTGGGCGGGAATGCGGGTTTAGTAGGCCAAAAACCTTTTTGGTTCAGGGGACTGCCCAAAGGCCCGGCTGCTGGGACTGCCCTCCCCCACTAGGGGGTAAAGGTTTCTGCTCTTTGGTAAAATCCGGGACTTGGGTTGCTGCTGATGGGTTTTGGTACTGCCCCTAACCCCCACCCCCCCCCCAAGCAAGCCCAGGCAGTTTTAAACGGGGAGCCTGGGGAAAAACCCCCCGGTCGGGACCTGTAAAGGAGAGCCGATGCCCCCACTTTAAGGCAGGGGGCCCAACTGGACTATGGAGGTTTTCCCTTTTAAAGTTTTTGAGTTTGTCCCCCCTTTTCCAGCAGCTAAAAAAAAAGGGGCTCCCTTTTTGGGAAACCGGGTAGCGAGGGTCCAAAAAGGGGGAGACCAGAAAGTCATCCCTTTTCCGGTTTGCTAAACTATTCGGTTTTCCTAGCCGGGCAAACCCGCGCTGCGGGCCTTCTCCCAAAATGCCCTTCCGGGGACCCCTGCCTCCATTTTCTACTGTATACTCCACGGTGCTTGGGTTATCTCCCTTTTGTCTTCCCTTATCTCCATCTACCCCTCCGCTGCTCCTGTCCCCCCTTTTCCGGGCACCGGGGTTGAAAAATCCCCCTAATTTTCCCCGGCTTTTTGCCTTCTGCCCCCAATGTCCCTTTCCCCCCCCTCGCCTTTTCCCCCGGGTTTAAAGCCCCCCACCGGACTCATGTGGCCCCGATATGTAGTGGCCACTTTTCCCCAGTCCCCTGCCCAACAGATTTTTTCCGCATCTGTTCCAGGGACATGAACCTTTGGGAAATAAACTTATTTTTTTCCCATGTCCTGGGACGGGAACCAAAAAACCCTTTCGCCTCTCAAATGGCCCCTCGGGCAAACGGCGGGGGTCACCATGAGCTCCCACGGGGCGGGATTTTCCAAAAGTTACCCCAGGGGGGTACTCCTATCCGCCGGGATAAACAAAAAAATCATTGAGGGCCCTTTCTTTTTTCTACAGTTTTTTCCAACTTTGGGGGGGGCGGGAAATTTCCAAGGGGTGGAAAAACGGCATATAAAGGTGTGTTGGGGGGGGCCTTTCTGCCGCTCCCAAACTCGAGGGGGGGGTGTTTCCGGGCTTTGTGGGAAGGGGATAAAAGTGTTTGGGCACAATTTCCGGGCCATTTTCAGAATTTTCAGGAACCTTTTCACGTCAGTTTGGGAAACCGTGCGCCTTTGCAGGCCGTAGGGGACCATCCCCCTCGGTGCATTGTGGACACCCTTTTGTTTCCCCCCCCATTGTCCGTCACCATGGTTCCGTTTTTGGCATTTGGCCCCGGAAAAAGCCAAACATCGATTTCTTGCTGCTTGACGCGGAGCAGTTCCCCCTGGTGATCGTTCACCGAGGGGAAGCCAGATGTAAAAAATGCAAAGACACCGGGTGTCCCTACCATGTGAATGATGGGAACAGCATTTTTGGAGGCTGAGATGGGGTGGGGGGGGAAAGGAGGAAGGGGGGGGCGGGCTTTGGCGCAGGGGGAAACAGTTTGACAACGTGGGGGAAAAAAAGCGGCGGGCTCCTGTCCAAAATTGTTTGGTGGGGCCTGGGCAGGGAAACACATTTCACCCACTTTTGGGGTTTAAAAGGGCATGTACTGGCCCCCGGGCCCCTAGTTAAGCCCCCACCCCGTCCGCCCCTGCAGGGACCCTGGAACAAAAGGGGTAAGGGTTTAAGGGACTGGCCCACCCCTTTTGTTCTAATATTTTAGAAGTGCTAGGGACTGCCTTTTTTTAAAAGAAAATTTTCGGCTTTTAAAAAACCCCCCCTCGGCTCGGCACAAGCCAATTTTGTTCTTTTTGAACTTTCAGAGTCCACCATTTTTGGAAAAAGGGGGGGACTTTCAATTCCCAACAACTTTTGGGCAGGAGCACGGTCCGCTTCTTCACCTTTGGGTAGTTTGGGCCGCATAACCCGTTTTCCCCCTTTTAATCGCCTCGTTTAATTTAAGGTTTTGGGGCCCTGATAAAGAGGAGCAGGAGCATCCCGGACCGGGGGGATGATGGGGAAAGAGAAACAGCTCCCTTTCCCCCCAGAGGGTTTGGGGGAGCCTTTAATGGCTTTTCAATGGCATGCGGCCCTGCTGCGGGGGGGGTTCAGGGTGGCCCCCCAATCTGAGCCACGTTTCTCCCAAAGGCCCCCGGATGTGACGCTGCTGTGGGTTTATGCAGGGCCGTGGGGCAAACCTTAGCTCCCTTTGGCCCCCCCTTAAATTTTTGCCCACAGAATTTTACATATAAAATTTGGCTCCCTCCGGTGTCTTAGCAAAGAAATGCCAACCGCCCCATTTTCTTTTTTTACCGCCAACGCTCCCACTTTAAATGCTACTTAAATGTCGCTGCCTCGCTGAAACCCTTTTGTGCTACTTTCTTGGACCCGCGGGAAACGGGGTTTTTAACCCCCCGGCCATTTGGCTCCTGAACTCACACTGATGCTACTCCCGCTGAAACCCGGCCACCAATCCCACTTGTGGCTGCGCCGCTGCCCGAAAAAAAGCAAGGGTGGGCGCCCCCTTCCCCCGACTTATGAAGCCCTTGCTTCACCCGGCCCCCCAAGTGCCGGTTTGGCTTAAAAATCAAACGATTTGTGTTCCATTTGTCACTTTCTGGGCCCCAACACCCTTCCCCTTTGGGGGGCAAGGCTGACCCTTTACAACATACCTCCCCCCTGCCCCTCTCCCCAAAATTTTAAAAAATTCCGGGGCCCTACTTTAAGAAACAGGGGATATTGGCCCCCATTTCTTCGCTGCCAAAATAATTGTTGGAAATGCCCTCCTCAAATTGTTTTTTTAAACCCCGCTGTATTTTGTTGGGGTGAGCCCAGACCCCATAGTAAAATCTTGGCTAAGGGAACCAGGGGACAGAGGCGGGGTTTTGGGGCAGGGGAGGGGCCGGGTTTTCCCCCTCCCGGGCCATGCCCAATAAGGGTTGTGTCTGATGTTCCCACCAATTTTTTGGTGGGGTTTTTTAAAATTCATCGTGAGGAAAGGGGGATGGGCCTAGTCAAACCCAAACAAGAACCCCTGGGTTTTTGAACAACACAAAGGGCCCCTAGATGACACCCGGCAGTTCTGGCCTCATGATGGGCCCCTGCTGCGACAAACCCCTTGGGTGTGCTGGGGAAACCGTGCCCCGCCCCCAGGAATGTTTGTGCCCGCCACTTGGCAGGTTAAAAGGGGGCCTGCCAAACCCCTCCGTCTGAAATAAATGTTTGTTCTCAAAAGTAAAAGGGCTCTGTTTAATGAAGATATCTGTATATGATAAATACACACCTTGTATTTGACTCCAAATGAACCCAGTAACAAGCTTGGGTAACCCTTGGATATAAATTGCGCTTCACAAATGGCCAGGAAAAATTTACTTGTATGTGCCATTTAAAAACACTGTGTATTTTACTGAATATAAAAGCACAAACAGGCTTAATTAAAATTAAAAACTCATAATTAACCTTTGGATATGAATTATGCTACAGCCAAAATTTCTTCTTGGCGTTGAAAAACAACGTTTCTATTTACTGAGTACAGCTGCAGAAAAATACTTAGTTAACCCTTGGATGTAAATTGCACAAAAGAAATGTGCTGCCAACAATTACCAGCTTTGTAGCGTGTTAAAACGGCGTGTATTTTACGGAACACAAAAGCAGAAAAACTCGTAATTAACCTTCGGATATGAATTATGCTACAGGCAAAATTTCTTCTTTGGCGGTGAAAAACAACGCTTCTTTTACTGAATACAACTGCAGAAAAATACTTAGTTAACCCTTGGATGTAAATTGCGCAAAAGAAATGTGCTGCCCACAATTACCAGCTTTGTAGCGTGTTAAAACGGCATGTATATTACGGAACACAACAACTGAAAAACTCGTAATTAACCTTCAGATATGAATTATGCTACAGGCAAAATTTCTTCTTTGGCGGTGAAAAAAAACATTTCTTTTAGTGACCACAACAGCAGAACAACGCTTAATTAACCCCTGGATCTAAGTTGCGCAAAAGAAATGAGCAACCAAAAATTAAGTGGAATTTGGATTGTAAAAACGCTGTTTCTTTAACTGAATACAACAGCAACAGGCTAAGATAACCCTTGGATATTCAATGTGCTCAAGAACTGAGCAGAGAACATTAAAAGGTATATTCAGCTGAATTGGACGCACACTGGACTTTAGTTCCAATACCCCACAAAATCAGAATTAGAGAAGCAGTCCCTGAGACAAGCTGTGACACCCTCCAAAAAAAACGCTGTATAAGTTAGTTCTTTAGTATGAGATATCATGAGCAGCAGCAGCTTCCCTTCACAGCACAGTGAGAGCAGTGTGAGCTGCCAGCGTCGAGCCCGGACTTATATAGTGCGGTGACATCACAGAATCCCGCCCGTCTCTGATTGGCTTCATCTCTGCACATGTCATGTAGGCTATGCCTTTCTTCCTCCCAGACTTCTTTGCCCCATGTAATGCCATGTGCTCGCAGCCATTTTTTCCATTAAAAACACGCTTCGTTCACGCGAATCACCCCAAACTTCGACTTTGTTCAGAATAGAAGTTTTCCTGAAATTCTAAACGAATTCCACTTCGTTAGAATCAATTCCCCCTTCTCTAAATACTATATATCGTGCACCCTATTATCAGTACTATATTCTGTGCTCATAAACATGTAACTGCCCCCCAGGGCTAAATGAAGAAGGGGGAGGGGAGGCGCAGAAACCTTGGCTAGGCACACAGATACAATTTAATCCAGCGGTACCTGGGTTGGAATCCTAGTTGCTGGAATTGGCTGTTTTCTTAACAGGAATTGGCTCTCTCCCACTCTTCGAAATGATAATAGGAAAAATAGACAAGAGGAGAACAGAGAAGAAGGTCATGTGAGGCTTTGTTACATATACAGGGCCGTTCCTAGGGGCGGGCGAGGCGAGCGATAGCCTGGGGCACCGACACTCCGCTTTCCCGAGGGGGGCGCCGCCCGGCTCGTCCGGAGGATAGCCCCTGGCTCTGCGCAGCCGTTTTATAACAGCCGCGCAGAGCCACTCAGCAGCTGCACGCTGTGCAGCTGCAGGTAGAGGGGAGGAGGCATGAAGGATCGTTCCCGTCCTGACTCCTCCCCTGTATCAGCATCGCAGGGGGCACATGACTTTCACCGCGCCCCCTGTGACGCTCGATCTCCTCGGCTGGCAGCTCTGCCGCCGAGGAGATCTCTGGGAGCTGCGTGACAGCGTAAGCGGCGTGGTGACGTTACGCCGCTTACACTGCTTAGCAGCTCCTGGAGCTGGACGCGGGGACCGTGGTCTGGTAATTTTTTTTTATTTTATAATTAGCTACAGGGGCATCTACTGGCTACAGGAGGCATCTGTTGGCTAAAGGGTGCATCTATTGGCTAAAGGGGGCATCTACTGGCTACATGGGTGCATCTATTGGCTAAAGGGGGCATCTACTGGCTACAGGGGCGCATCTACTGGCTATATGGGGGCATATACTGGCTTCAGGGGCATATACTGGCTACAGGGGGCATCTATTTGTTTTCGGGGGGCATCTACAGGCTTCAGGGGCATCTACTGGCACAGGGGGGGAAATCTACGGCTACATGGAGCACTACTGGTACAGGGGGGAAAATCAACTAGTACAGGGGGCATCACTGGTTTACGGGGCACCTACTGGCTACAGGGAGCATCTACTGGCTATGGGGGCATATTACTGGCTACAGAGGGGCAACTACTGGGCTACAAGGGGCATCTACTGGCTACAGAGGGGCAACACTGGCTCAGGGGGAATTACTGGCTACAGGGGGCATCTACTGGCTACAGGGGCATCTACTGGCTACAGGCATCTACTGGCTACAGGGGGCATCTAGTGTTGATAAAGTGAGGCGTCTAAGATGTTTGTTTTGTATATTCTACAGTGAAGAGTCGAGGCTGGGAAAAGACGTCGGTGTCTGGGACAGATGGAGATGAAGAAGAGAAAGAGAACAACTCTTCAGAGACGTCTCCTGTAAGTCCCTGGATATTACTTAACTGTAATCATTTATATGTCTGCAGAGCCTGTGTACAGCAGGTATCTAGCACTGCATGGTCACTGTATGCTGGTAATATTGGTTGTAGTATAATGGTTTATACTCAGAAATGTCAGTTTTGTATATTCGGTCACTATGTGCTGGTGATATGTGCTCATGGTGTGACAGTATTATTCGGTCACTATGTGGTCACGGTGTCGCAGTATTTGGTCACCATGTACTGGTTATATGTGGTCTAAGCAGGACAGTGGCACTATTATCCTGGGATTCTGGTGGTGTAGCGGTGCTATTTAGTAACTGTATGACTATTATTTAGTAGTTTTATACCTAGCACATTGTGGTAAAGCTTGTTGTATATTTTAGATTTGGTCGATGGTGATGCACTGTGTTTCATTGTGGTGCATTATGTTTCGTGGGGGGGGGGGGGGCGAAATTTCTTCACCCCGCCCTGAGTGCAATTTAGCCTAGGAACGGCCCTGTACATATATACATTCCCAACTTTTTACACTTGTCGCCAAAATAGCTTGCCTTGCCAGCAGATAACAATGTAGGAAAGGCAGGCCAAAAAGTTCCAATGAGGTACTGTAGAACTGAAAGCAGACTGCATTTATTTATATGTTGTGATAGGTGCTATTTACACACATACAAATAGAGAAAAAGCTAAAAAGAAGCTTGTAACATCTAATAATATATACGTATGCACACACCATATATGTTCAACTTAATTATTGAAGATATACATTTATTTACTAAATGTCATGGTCACTTATTGCTGATTAGTAAAAAATAGCTATAGTCTTCTTTGTAGTTTAGCACTGGGTACGTATAACATAAATAATTTCCTTACCTATATATCACTTTGTTATCTAATGTCCACCTAGAACACTGTCTCAGACTGCATATGGTTGTCTGCTCTTTGGAACTGTTGGCAGCTCAAGAGCAATTGATCACTGTGTATCTATCTCATATCTGTCCTCACTGAGATCCTGTAACGTTCAGTTAGAGGTTCACATGTACAGAATAGATGCGATAGCTCTTGTGGCTAGACGTCTCCTGACTGCAGTGCAAAACACCTGCTGTCAGATCATGCTATACTTGCTAAAGCTGTTATCCTCAAGGCTCACATATGCACATAACAATTGAACAAAGCTGCCAAGGGCTGACATTTAAGGTAATTCACTTCAAAATTCATCTGTAAAGTATGTTATGTACTTACGTGGGGGACATGTAGTAAAATTACAGCAATTCAGTATTTATCTATAGAACACCTTATGACTTCTGCTTCATTGGATTTTTATGTTACACATTCCTAATCATCTCAACTAGCAATAACAAAAATTATCTTTAAAGTTAACAAAGGAAACTTTTTACCCTTTTGACCTTAGCAGTGCAATTCTAAGTGATAAACTAAACATTCATGAAATCTTAATGAGATGGGAAATTAGACTATTCTCATATTTCAACAAGAGACATTATACCACTGTCCTCTCATTGGCAGATACCAGTACTAGTGCAAGACGTTTATTCTAAAATTGGTATTTTTTCACATTTTTTAAGGAGTCTAACAGAGAAAACTTACCTGGAGTAAAGAAGGAATGCCCAGACACCAAAAACTGGTGGCTTCTGAAAATGAAGGTAATTATACACTGATTGCCCAACTTTATTTCAGTTTACTTCGGTTTACTCAGTTTTGGATTCCAGATATTTTAATGAATTCTTCTCCTAAAGGGACAGTTTTAGTACTGTTTTATATTATTATTTATACTAGTACTATTTATATTGCTAGTTATATCAGTACTATTTATTGTTTACTACTATTCTACTACTATCTATACTAATACGTATTCTAGAAATATGTATACTATTTTTTTTTTTATAATAGTTCCATGTATACATTTTATACTGGTACTATTCATACTGTTGTACTTTCTTGTAATACTGTTTACAATAGTATTAGTTTTACTACTATACATACTAGTATCATGTATGCTATTATTTACTGGTATTTTTTATACTCCTGTTTTACTGGTAATATTTAAACTGCTATTTATACTAGAACTATGTATATAATTTTTATGCTAGAACTATTAATGCTAGGCTATTCTGATACCCTGTTTAACTTTGTTTATACTAATAGTATTTATACTATTTGTAAACTAGTATGTTTTATAAAGCTATTTATACTAATGTGTTTACTAGTGCTTTGTATATTATTGTTAATACTAGCACCATGTATGCTATTTTTTCTAGTATTGTTTAAACTAGTACTTTAAAAGGATTTATACTATTTTTTATATTTTTTAGAATTTTTAATTGAATATGTATGCTACTTTGATATCAATTTTAAAACAAAAAATATTCTACTGCATACACAAGAGACAATACAGCATATAGTGATAGATAGATAGATAGATAGATAGATAGATAGATAGATAGATAGATGAAAGACTTAAAAAGAAATTAATTCAGCACTCTGAATAGAAGGATGATCATAACGTACAAAAAAAATGTTATATATATGTATGTATGTATGTAAATCACAAAATCAATTACAAGAGGGAGCGGTTACTCACCATAACAGAACTTTATATCAAAACGGCGTTCAAGCTGCACCATTGCGCATGTCAGAAGACATTCCGCCAATAGAATCATCAAAGGCAACTCACGCGCATGCGCCGGACACCCGTGCACGCGCAACAAATGGAATTTTTCTACGTTTATATATATATATATATATATATATATATATATATATATATATATGTATGTTATAAATATATATTTATATATATATATATATACATATATAGATATTTATATATATATATATATATATATATAAATATATATGTATATATTGTATGTGTGTGTATATATATATATATATAAAATATATATATATATATATATAAAATAGATAGATAGATATATATTAATGTATATTATAGGTATATTCTGTTTATCTATAGCCTATATTTCATTTATAAATGCTTAATAAACAAGAAATTTAGGCCATGTTCACACGGCTTATTCTGGGACGTAATTCAGTCCGTAATTACGCGCCGAGTGGGGCCAATTACGGGCTGAATCCGTCCCAGTAACTACAGTAATGCACAGTTCTCATAGAGATTTATGCATTACGTCTCCTCTACCTGCCCGGCGAATCCGCCGGGCGGGGAGATAATTGACAGATCACTTTCTAGCGGCGTATACGCGCCGCTAGCAATGACTGTCTATGGGCCGGCGAAGTGCCGGCCCCCCCGCTCGCTCCCCCGCTCCCGCCCCCGGCCACACGGCGTAATTGCAGGGCGGAATGACGCCCCGCAGTTAAGCCGTGTGAACATAGCCTTAGACTGAATATAAGTCAACAGCACTGTATTGTTGCATTATGTATTTAGCCCATGTCATAGGGATGTTATTGTGCTTAAAGTTAAATAAAGTGAATTTTCTTTCTTTAAGTTGGTATTTTGACTGAACTAAAGTATCTATTTCAGATTTGCTGATCCTGTAGGGATGCTTTTTTAAGTTATCTATATTTAAAATGTCAGGATGTCAGTATTCCTTTCTCAGGTACATAACATGCAGTATAACGTTTATAAAAAATTATTTTTATATTATTTACACTAAATTGTTAAGGTAATTTTTGAATACACAAATGTGTTTCTTTTTGCCCACAGTACAAATTGAGGTGGAAGTAGATGAAGGTAAGAAATAACAACCTTTATAAATAACATATTACGATATAGTATCTGTTAGTGTGTTGATCATTCTACATGTTTCCCCCAAAAATGTATAAAAACGACTTTTTCCCGCAAAAATTTATAAATTTTTAACCCTGGGATGGAAATAATAGAACCACCATCTTGAAACCAGAAGTTTACATCCACTATATAAAAAGCACAAGCATATTTTTTACTATTGACATGAAATCAGATTAAACTGTACCCATTTTAGGTCAAATTGGAATTACCAAAATATTTAATTCCCAAAATTCCCAAAATTATGAGAGAGAAAATTTTTTTGAGGCTTTTTTTCCTTTTGAAAAGTAAAAAAGTTTGAAACATTTCATTTCTTAGTTTTTGGTCATTCCCCTTTAAACTGTTTGACTTGGGTCAAACGTTTTGAATAACCCTCCTCAAGCTTCTCACAATATTTGATAGGAATTTTAGCCCATTCCTCCTTAAAGAACTGGTGTAACTGAGCCATATTTGTAGGTTACTTGCCACAAATTTCCCTTTTTAGCTTTGCCCCTAAATTTTCAAAAGGATTGTGATCAGGGCTTTTTGAAAGGCCACTCCAAAACATTGACTTGGTTACCCTAAGCCACTTTGTAACCAATCTGGCAGTATGCTTCCCATTATTGTCCATTTGGAAGACCCATTTCTGCCCAAGTTTTAATGTCCTGGCTGATGTCTTGAGAGGTTGCTTCAGTATTGCCACATGATCTTCTTTTCTCATTTCTATTTTGTGAAATGCACCAGTCCTTCCTACAGCATATCAACCTCACAACATGATGCTGTCACCTCCATGTTTCACAGTTGGGATGGTGTTCTTAGGTTTCCAATCTTCTCCCTTTATCCTCCAAATGAAACAACAGTTATTATGGCCAAACAGTTCAATATTAGTTTATCAGTCCACAGGATATATCTCCAAAAATGTAGGTCTTTGTTCCTGTGTGCATTTGCAAACATTAATCTTGCTTTTATATGTTTCTTTTGGAGTAATGGCTTCTTCCTGGCAGAGTGGCTTTTCAGCCCATGTTGATAGGGTACTTGTTTCACTGTGAATAATGACACCAGTTTCTTACCAGTTTCCGCCAGCATCTTCACAAGGTCTTTTGCTTTTGTTCTTGGCTTGATATGCACATGTCGGATCAAAGGACATTCATCTCTGAGACATAGAATCCATATCCTTCCTGAGCGGTATGATAGCTGGACATTCCAATCTTGTTTGTACTTGCGTATAATTGTTTATACAGATGAACAAGGCATCTTCAGGTATCTGAAAATTGCACCCAAGGATGATCCAGACTTGTGCAAGTCCACAATTATCTTCCTGAAATCTTGGCTGATTTCTTTAGACTTTCCCATGACGTTACACACAGAAGCAGTGTGTTTCTGGTGTACTTTAAAATACATCCACAGTTGTGTCTCTGATTAACGCAGATGTTGCCAATAAACCTATCAGGAGCTTCCAAAGACATGACATTGTCATAGGGGCTGTCCCAAATAGTTTAAAGGCATAGTAATTCTAATGTATGTAAACTTTTGACTTTGCAGAAAGTAATAACAATACCTTAAAAATTCTCTCTCTCATATTGTTCTGGCATTTGGCAAATATAAATAATTTTGTTAATCCTAATTGACCTAAAACGGGTACGGTTTATTCTAATTTCATGTCAGATAGTGAGAAAATCATGCATATGTGTCTTTTTATATAGTGTATGTAATCTTCTGATTTCACCTGTATATAATGCAGAAGGGTGTACAAGCGATCGAGTCCTCTAGTGCTCCACTAGTGAAAAAATAATGTTTTAAAAGTATATATAAAAAAAATACTAAAAGTTCAAGTCACCTCTCCCTTTGGCCTTTTTACAAATAAAAAAAATTGAAAAGTTACACATAATTGGTATTGTCGCATTCCTAAAAGTCTGATCTGTTAAAATATATATGTATCCTATGTGCTGAACACAGTGGAAGAAAAAAATTCCAAACAACAAAATTGTGTTTTCTTTTGGTAATTTCACACCCCTAATAATTGGAATAAAAAGTGATCACAAAGTCGCATGTATCTTAAAATGGTACCAATAAAAACTACACTCCAGCTTGCAAGAAAACCAAAAAGTTATTGGTCACAGAATATGGAACTGCAGCCAAAATTTAAAAAATTGAGAATGTTTGTACCAAAACATAACGAAAACCTTGCATGTTTAATATTGCTGAAGTTGTACCAACCTGAAGAATACAAAGAACACATCATTTTTGCTAAGAAGTGAATGACATAAAAACGAAACTTCCGCAACCATGAAACAAGTTCGTTTTTTTCCCATTTTACCCCACTTACATCTTGTCTTGCAAAATAAAAGCTCTCATGTGCCTATGTAGATGGAAAAATAAAAAAAAGTTATGGCTCATTTCATATAGCTGTAATTGTATTGACCTGCTGAGTAAAGTTTACATGTCATTTATACCGCACAGTGACGAAAAATAAAAAATAAAAAACCCTACCAGTATTGCTGTATTTTGTTCATCCAAAACCTCCATAAAAGCAAATAAAGATCTAGAACATAAAGATACCCAAAGAAAAACATCAAATCATCTTGCAAAAAAAAATCCTTATACACCCAATAAAGAAAAAATAAAAAAATTATGGCTCTAGACAGAAACATAAAAATCATTTTTTTTTTTTTAAACACATTTTTTGTGTAAGTGAAGTAAAATACAAAAATAACTATTGTGACAACTCACATGTATTCGGGACCCTCTTGGACCGTCCCGGGGGGGACTTTGCTCACGGGCGCCGTTGGGGTTGAACGGATGGCATCCCGGGCACAGGTTCTGGGTTAAAAATGGCCTCAACCAGTTTATTCAGGCATTGCAAACAAAACATAAATCATAAACGGAAAACCTCAGGCCGTTGGCCATAACTACACACATGTATCCCTTTCTATATGTGGCCTGGACCCTCGTCCAGTACCACCAAAGCACCCAGGGTCACCAGCCCCATGGTTCCTGGGTTCTCTCAAGCCCCTGGGCCAAGGGCTTCCCTCCAGCTCTGCTGCTCCAATTCCCCCCCGGGAGCAGGCCCCCGCCCCGATCCTTGGAGAGACAGTTTTTTATAGCCAAACCCGAACTGGCCAAAAACCAGAATGGAACTGGGACCCGGGACGCGGGGAAAAGCCACCCACCCATCTGCAGTGTTCCGGGGAAACCAACCCATAATGGGGATGTCAGCCATGCTATATACATTGGCCCCC